>PVKS010031192.1:0-23663 GCA_004027875.1 Aplodontia rufa
CAATTATCCCCAGGAGTGCCCCCCCAATTACCCTCCCTTATCCCTCCCTTCCCCTTCCCATTATAACTCTAAAAAAAGTATTAGATTGTAAAGCATTACATCTTATCTGGATTTAACTTATGTTACTAGACCAACTTTCTCATTGTCCAGGGTCTAGTCCCCACCTCCACAGATGAGTGGAGACAATCGACCCTTAGATCTCTGGGTTAAGCTGATTTTACTCATCATGATCTCTTCCATAGCCATCCATTTACCTTCGAAGGGCAACATAAATTTACATAAAGTCATTACCATTGTGTTAGCCATGGAAGGAGATGTTTGAGAAAACCTTTAAGTAAAAGTGATTTGAGAAGTGCTAAAGAGGTTTCCATGCCTCACATGTCAGAAAATGACTAATGCAAATAATGTTTACAAGAAAAACATATTAATTGAAACAAGAAATAATGATGGATATTACAAAGATGACAAGCTTGAAAGACTTGTAAAGGAATTGACATTGTATGAATGGGGAACCCATATCATTGAAGCATCATGATCCATGAGTAATTGAGTTATCTGTTTAGGTATTTCAACAACAGCAACCAAAAAAAATCTCTGGCTAAAAGTGTGGAGGGTAGAGAATTACATAATTTAAAATTTTTAAACTTTATGTTTTCCCCAACTATATGCCTTACAAACCTGGAATTCTCTTAACCTTTGTCCTGTTCATTGTTGGCAACTATTTATATTTTTCTTCATTTTCGGCACCTAACATATTTGGTGCATGAAAGGAAAAAATTCAGGTGAACTCAATTTAGCAGAGTTTATTTGAGTAATAGATGAATCAATCAACACTGAAATCTGGAAGACATTCGAAGAACTACACTGGCAGACAGAAAATAATTATAAACTGAACAAGAAGTAAAATATAAAAATAGTTTGGACAGGTAACCAGGCAGATGATTCAATTAATATGTTTCTCCCAGCAACATGGGAGGCTGAGGCAGGAAGATGCAAGTCCAAGGGCAGCCTGGACAACATAGTGACACCCTGTCTCAAAGTAAAAAGTGCTGGGGATGAAGCTCAGTGGAAGAATACTCCTGGGTTCAATCCTTAGTAGCTAGGGAAAAAAGAAAGGAAAGAAAAGGACAGGAAAGAGAAAGGAAAGGGAAGGGAAAGGTAGGGAAGAGAAAAGGAAAGGAGGAGGAAGAAGAGGGGAGGGAGGGAGGAAGAAGAGGGAGAGATGAAGGAAAGAAGGGAAGAAAAAAGAAAGGGAAAGAAAGAGTCATCTTGATTGGTTATTACAGCTAAGCATTTGCTATACTAATAGAAGATCTTATCAGTTGACAGCCTTTGCATGACTGAAGCTTGGTTGCTTTTTATTGGCTGAGACCTGATTACACTCTACTAAAATACATACTACTGTGCTAGAATTCAGTTTGTTTATTATAAGGTAGTTTAAAGTTCATTAAATAGGAAGTCAAAGTATACAGGTGGTCTCCAGCCAAGGCCTCCTATTTATTTAAAATGTGAAATAATCAATAAAGAACTGAATTAGTGAGGACAGTTTGGACACAAGACAATTAGCATAATTAGATTTCTAATTAGGAAAAGCTAAATCTCTGATCCTTGTGGAATGAATGCAACTAGTATCATTGAGAATGAAAACTCAGGAACTATTTCAGGGGTAGAATTAGCAGAAATAGGTACCTAACAGGTAACCTTTTATCCATTATCTCATATGTTCAGGACTGATATTCAGTTTTACTGTGCAGATTGAAGTATTGATATAGCATTTTATCTTTCTCTTTTCTTCTAATATTGCTAATCTTCATCTAATATCACCTTTAATAATGGTGAACTATTGATTTGAAATGTTGATTACAAAGATAACATTTCCAGTGGAAGAAATTAATTGGTCTTAATAAGAATATATCATATTTAAGTAATCTGCGATGTATCTGATTGGGTATTTACTTCCAGGTCTAAAATGAATGTCACCTCTAAATTTTGAATTCATCTTCAGGGAAGAACTAATTAAAGTTGCAGGAATAAAAGATATCACCTCAAAAGAAAGACTATTAAAAAACAGGACAAAACTTACTCATTTATTCATGCGGTTATTCAGTTTGTAATGGAGTGTAACTACAATATATCTACACTGTATTAGTAACAGGATTTTTTTAAAGAGATAAGGACAGTGAAAGAGAGAGAGAGAGAGAGAGAGAGAATTAATTTTTATTGAGTTTTTCACATGGCTTTCATTGCTCTGACACTTAGTTGTGTACCTCGGTGCTGGGGTTTGAACCCCTGTACTTGTGCATGCCAGGCAAGTGCTGTAACTGCTAGGCCACTGCTCCAGCCCCAGTAACAGGATGGTAAAGGATTATTAAGTCATAATCTTTACCCTCAAAAATGTATGTGTGGTAGGGTTTATATTTAATATAGTATGAAAGAATTTATTAGACTCATATGTTATGAATCAACAAAAGAAAAAATAAAAACACTTGCTTTTTGGTTCAAGTTTTCCCTCTTATTAGCCTTGATTGTTCTTCTTAAATTTACAGCCAAAGTTCTGTAAACAGTTGTTTATTATTTCTCACAAATGTCTTTTTTCATTCTTTTATCTTTGACACCCTAGCAAAGGTCACAATTCACCTCCACAATGTTAAAAATGATAGTAAATTCTGAATCTCCCTAATATTAATATGTTAACACATATACAGAAAAAATCATTTTCTATTTATTGGAGCTTTTTATTGGCTCCAGGATACAACCTAACCCTTATTTTCCTATTCTGTTTTTTTAGTTGCTGTCTTCTGTTAAACTATTCTTCAACCTTTAACATTTTGAATACTGATGAGATTAACTTATTCTTCTATTTTATAACTTTAATAATTTTCTTATATATTTCATTTCATCTTATTATTTTAAATATTATCTATATGTAATAACTCTAAAATATGTTTTCCCCAACTATTCACTAAAATTGCAACTCAAGAATTTTACAGTAAATTTAAATTGTCCATCTGGATATCTAAAAATAATTTTTAATTTATCTCATAAGCATAACTCTTAGCATCCTCCTCCCCACATACTACTGTAAATTGCAACACTATTCATCTACTTGCTTTAACCAAGAGTTGAAATTATTCTTAAGTGATTTCTCTCAAAAATAATTCAATCCATCGAAAGAACTCATCTATTATATTTTCAAGTATTAAGAAAATTTATCTGTTACCCAGTTTAAGCAAGTAATATATTTTGTCTGCGATACTGTAATAGACTGGTAATTGATTAGTTGCTTCTGTCCTGGGTCACCTAATGTATATCTTCAATTATTCTCCAGAAAAAAAAGTTTAATTATTAAATATCTCATGTTATTCCTTGTTTACAAAGTCCTTAAATATATAATTGTTAAAATCTTAAAGATATTTTTAAAGATCTAAATGACCTGCCTCCTTCCTCACTCCAACCCAAACTGTTTCTCTGACATCAGGTAATGATACTGTCTTCACCTTACTACAGCCACAACGGTCTAGTCATTGCTTCTTCAACTATTTCAGTAATTTAACAATTGATTTTCATTTTATTTTAAATATTCTTCTTATTGTTCTCTCAGTTCCTTAGTCCTTAAGGCAAATATTATCAATGAGTCCTTTCATATCTTCCACTGTCTATTTCCTAGATATTTTAAAGACCATTTACTGCTTTATTTTTCTCTTTAAATATGTAAAATAGTTCATTTATTGTATAGTTATTTCTCACTTGTAAAATATAATCATTTTAAGGACATATTTTTATCTGCATATTATGCTGTTTCCCAGAATTTAAAATTTTGTGTTGACACAGAGATTAATATTTTAATTTTAGTTGAATGAAAAATTATGGAATAATTTTAATAGCTTTTGTTTTAGGTCAGTTTTAACTTCACAAGAAAATTGAGAAGATACAGACATTTTTCCACATGTTCTGCCTCTGGACCTATATAGTTCTCCCCACCATCAACATGTGCACCAGAGTGGTCTATCTGGTATAAAAGATGTCATCATTCACGTAAATTCCATATTTCATATTTTGCTGTAGTGTTCACTCTTGATGTTTCACATTCTATAGGTCTGGGCACATGTATAACAGTAATTCTTCACCGTGACAGTATCATTCAGACTAGCCTTACTGCTCAAAAAGTTCCGTGTGGGTAGGAGTGGTGGCTCAGTAGTTAAGAGTGCTTCTCTGGATGTGCGAGGACCTCAGTTTGAATCCCAGCACGGCATACAAAATTGGGTAAATTAGAAACCAGAACCAGATTTTTAAAAATGAAAAAATGATTCTTACTTTCTCTTTTTCTCTCTCCTTCACTCTCCTAAAAAAATAATAAAAATCCCCATATCTGTCTATTTATCTCTCTTCTCCCCAATAACCTCTGGGAATCCACAGATCTTCTTAACTTTTCCATAGATTTGACTTTCACACATTGTTGTTGGACGCATGGAGTATTTAACCTTTTCATGTTAGCTTCTTTTAGATAGTACTAGTTCTTTAAGCTTCATGTTTTTACATATCTCCCTTATTTTTAAGACAATAAGATTCCATCATCTGTATATACCTGGTTACTTAAATTACTTACCGAACAAAAAGACTTCTCATTGCTTTCAAGCTTTGGCAATTATGAGTAAAGCTGCTATCAACATCTGAGTTCACATTTCTAAGTGGATTTCTGTGTGTGAATATTTCCTAACTTTACATCTGCTCAGTATTTACTTTGATGCTTATGATATTTGTAGAATTTTATTTTTATTTGTAAAGGATAGGTGTGGTCCTGAGCTCAATCACATGATGAAGCATGCTTTTTAACCCACAATTTCTAATTGCTATGCTTTGGTTTTTTTTATTATGTATCAATAAAGATCACACAAAAGTAACAACAAATTTCTCAAATGCACAAAATTATGAAGTAGATCAACAAAAGAAACCAACCATGGTTGTGTAAAATAAAAGTTGAAATAGAAAATTTTAAAAAATAAGTTCCAAGAGTTTCTCAAATTAGGAAATATTTAAGAATGTGTTATAGAGCTTAGGTAGATTGAGAAGAAGCTATCAAACTTGGCTTTAAGATCACACCTATGACCATAAACTTGATTGTTTTATGTGACATTTTGTAATAAGTTATTAAAAATAAAAAGTTGGTAGCAAAGATGTATTTTAAGATTTAGGGAGGTTTTTCGGTGGCTACCATTGCTTCTGCTATTGCTGTTTTTAAAGCCTAGAAAGAAACATATGTGACTAAAGATTGCATAGGAAGACAGTAAAAGGAAATGAAGGTAATCAATCATGACATTGTATATATACATTTTTTTACTTTTCAAATATACATCAATACAGCTGGAAGAAATAAAAAGAAAGAAGAGAAAGAAGACTGATGATTGAAAGTGTCATTAAATCCACAGTTTAACAGTGCATTTGGTAAAGTGTGGAGCAGTTCTTTCACAGAGTACTTGATGAAAAATGATGGGTATGAAGGAGTCCACAGTGGGTGACTAATAAAGGATACTAGAATTAGGAGCGATGATCACTAGCTGAGGGTAAATTTTGAAGGTTGAACTAAAGAACTTCTCCCATTTGTTAAAACTCTAGGACTTTTAGTAAAGAAAAGTCAAGGGGAGAGTTCAAGATGGCAACTTGAAGACAGACTGCTTCCCCAGCAGCTCTGAGACTGGACAGAACATCTCCAGTTCATATCCCGTTTTTTGAGGTGTGTTTGGGTTATTAGCATCTTGAAACCCCAGTCCTAATTTGCTCAGTGGATTTGAGGAGTACAGACTTGGGAAAAACGAGTGATTTTAAAATCTTTTTCTGTCCGGGCTGGGACTAGGGGAGCAGCCGCCCTTGCTTGCATTCCTCCTGGGATTGGGGGAGGAGTCTAGCAGCCGGCGTTCTAATTAAAACGGAAAACCTGCTGTACTTTTTTTATGTTTTGCTTCGTTAAAGTTTATTTATTTATTTATTTTTTATTAGAAGTATATAGAGATACAATTGAGGGGGAAACATTATCAAACCATCATGCTGTACTTTAAATATAGCGCTACTGTGGGCTTTGTTTACCTGCCGCTGGCGAGGCTGACTGGCGAGCAGCCGGCAGCAAGTGGGCCAGCAAGCAGGGGTGGAACTGAACAGATCATGGAGGAAAAAGGGATTTTATCCACCCTGCCAGAGATGCAGAAGTGTGGCTTTTTTGTTTTGGATTACATTCCACCAGCAGGAGGGCTACGGGCGACAGCCACCTGGGCAGGGAGAGGCTGAAGTGGGTGGGACTGCTGCTGTGGAGCTGTAATGACACAGAGACCCCGTGCTCCATGCTCTGATCCCGTGCCTTATAAAAACAGCATCGGGCAAGCACAGTTGCAGACACCTGCGGAGCTCATACACTGCGGGTGATAAGAGCTGTGCTGGGAAGCGGCCCACTGAGGAGCCCAGCGGAACACGCTGCCCTGCAGGAAAGCTGCGCAGCCATTCCGACCCAAGAGACAGCTCTCTCTGGATTTTTAGAGCAGCCTATGAAAACTGCATGAGGAAATCACCATGGCCTTCAGTCTCATCCAGGAAGAGAAGGCCTTGGCCAGGCCCAGACTCCACCCTTCTTTGGAGGTGTTCAGTTTGTGGACTAAAGGGGAGCAACTCCCTGCCTTGTCCACCCCCCCTAACCAGGAGGAGCACATAACAAGTTAAAGACCCTGAGTCTTCTGCCACAGGAGACAGTGTAAACCTCTCCGAGCAGAGGGAGAACAGAAATCAGCCAGGCTCTCTGCTCATTAAGTCCTCTGGCTACAGCTCCCCTGAGAAGCTGTCAAACTTCAGGGCTTTCCAGAATCAATCCTCTTCATTGAAAGCTCCTCCTAGAAATCCCAGGAGTTGAAGACCCCCACAGTCCTCTTTGTGAGATCACATAACCACAGACCGAGAGACATTCATATTAAAACCCAGAAGTAAAGTGAACATCTCCTCCCAAAGGTCCCAAAGATGGCCTTACTGGTTTTAGATCCAAGGTTTCATTAAGACTTTTTTTTGTTTTTTATCTGATTTTGAATATGTATGTACAATTTTTTTTCTTTCTCACCTTCTGTTTATCTCCTGTCCTCGATGTGTATTGAAACAATTGCTGGAATAGTTTATTGGTTCATGGTCATATAAAAATACTAGCTTTTTTTTTCTTTTATTTTCTGGATTTCTTTAGATCTCGTTTTTTATTTGTTATTTTTTATTCTCTTTTTTTCTGTTCCTTTTTGTTTTACCTACATGTGCTTCTACCCTTATGCGATCTCCCAAATCTTACTAATATCTCTTCTACCCCTCCTATATTTTACCACTGCTATTCCTGCTTCCCTTAGGGCCTGCTCTTTCTTTCCATTTTCCCTTTTTCTTTCTTTCTTTTCAGGGCTGAGGACTGAACTTGGGGCCTTGCGAGTGCTAGGCAAGCGCTCTGCCACTGAGCTAAATCCCCAACCCCCATTTCTTTCTTTCTTTCTTCTCTTTCTTTCTTGTTCTTTCTCTATTCAAATTAACCTTTTTGCCCCCTATTCTCTCAATTCCTAAACATTATCCTGTTCTCTCTCTCCCTCACTCAGAGCCTTTAACCTACTCGCTTCCCATTTTTATATTTTCCTTATTCCAAATTGAATCGCTATGTACATGCTAACAACTTCTAGTTCTTTATTCTAACTCAGGAGCTTCACATTACCTCCCTACCCCACTTTCCTGGTTTCTTAGATTGTACTTCCCCCCACCTTCTGAGTCCCGGCTAATTGAAGTGAAGATCATTCCTCAAAATTGGTATTTGATAGTTATCTTAAAATATTGTGAGAGCTCTCATGGAAGAAAACCGCTTCTAAAGGTGTTAATCATAATTATAACTTTTTTAGTTGAAACTGTTCAGTATATGTCTATAGGCTCACATTTCTTCATTGACTGGATTGGAATCTGGTGAGCTGTGCTTCCCAAGTAGCAACCCAGCTCAACAAAACACAAGTATAAGAAGCTCCAATAACCCTTACAACAATAACTAACATAGTCAGTCTTCAAAAAGACACATGCTCTGACTCTGAAAATGAGGAAAAGGGGAAATAACTCTCCTCCTCAACCCCAAGCTCTCCACACAAGTACCCTATAGCCGAGGCCCTAGATGAAAACCAAAGATATTGTATCAACATTATGATTAGTAATGCAATCAAAGAGTTCAGAGATGAAATAAGGAAAGAGTTCAGAGAACGATTTCAAGAGACGACAGACAACTTCTACAGAGAAATAAGGGAACAATTCCATGAGATGAAAGATCAGCTATACAAAGAAATAGACATTCTGAAAAGAGATGTAGCAGAGCTATCAGGATTGAAAATAACAGTCAACCAAATCAAATCTTATCTGGAAGATATCAACACCAGAGTTTACTCCAATGGAAATAGAACTTCAGCTTTTGAAGAATGAGTATCAGAAAATGAAGATCAGCTAAACAATGTTGAATTCAAGGAAGATAAACAAGATAAACAACTTTTATTACATAATCAGAACTTCCAAGTAATATTTGATGAGATGAGGCCATAATCTGAGAATCATTGGCCTAGAGGAAAACTCCAAACAGCAAACAAGAAGCTTCAAGAAACTTTTAAGAGAAATCATAAACGAGAACTTTCCTCATTTTACTATTGATCTGGAATATCACATCCAAGATGCTTATAGAACACCAAATAGACCTAATCAAAATAGAAACTCACTAAGACATATCATATACAAAATGAATAACAGAGAAATTAAGGAGAGAATTCTAAAAGCTGCTAGAGAAAAGCCCCAAATCACATTCAGAGGCAAACCAATTCAGATCACTATGGATTTTTCAGAGCAAACAATGAAGGCCAGAAGAGCTTGGAACAATATCTTTCAAGCGTTAAAAAATAACAACTTCCACCCAAAGATAATATGCCCGGCAAAACTCTGCTGCAAATGTGGTGGGGAAATTAAATACTTCGATGATAAACTCAATCAAGCAAGATACATGAACACAAATCCTGCACTACAGAATATTCTCAAGGATGTTCTCCAGAAGAAAATACCAATGATATCCTAAATCCTTAAACAAGGGTGAGGCAATAATCATATTACTCACAAATTCACTTCAAAAATGACTCAAAACTCTGTAATTGATACAAAGTAAGAGACTCAGCCTCCCATATCTATTCTATCTTTCTGTCAGATCATAATGCTATGATCTTAGCAATCCACAGCAAGAGAAACAACAGAAACTGCTTAAATACTTGGAAATTGAATAATTACCTCTTAAATGGTGGGTAATTACCTCTTAAATGGTGGGTAAAAGAAGAAATGGGAGCAGAAATCAAGAAGCTCTTGGAATTGAATGAGAATGATGAAACAACATACCAAAACCTCTGGGACAATATGAAGCCATTTGTAAGAGGTAAATTTATAGCACTGAGTGCATACATCAAAAATCTAGAAAGAGACCAGGTAAATAACCTTATGCTTCAACTCAAACAACTACAAAAAGAGGAACAATTCAACCCCAAAGCTAACAGAAGACAGGAAATTACCAAAATCAGAGCTGAAATCAATGAAATTGAGAACAAAAAACTACACAAACTATTAACAAAACTAAGAGTTAGTTCTTTGAAAAAATAAACAAGATTGATAGACTCCTTGCCAACCTCACTAAAAGGAAGATCAAAATGAAGCAAATCAACAAAATCAAAGACGAAAATGAGGACATTACCACAGATTCATTAAGATCCAGAAGATTATCAGAACCTATTTTGAAAATTTATACTCTGCCAAGTTTCATAACCCAGAAGACATGGACACACATGACATTCACTCTTTAACACATGAGGACATTGAGAACCTAAACCAACCTATCACAGACAACAAAATTGTAGCAGCAATCAAAGCTCTCCCAAAAAAGAAAATCCCAGGTCAAGATCAATATACGGCTGAATTCTATCAAGCCTTCAGAGAAGAACTAACACCGATCCTCTACAAGCTCTTCCAGGAAATTGATAGAGAGGGATCACTCCCACTTTTTATGAAGCAAATATTACACTGATTCCAAAACCCAACAAAGACATGTCAAGAAAAGAAAACTACAGACAAAATTCCCTGATGAACATTGATGAAAAATCCTGAATAAAATTTTAGGTAATTGGATACAAAAGCATATTAGAAAGATAATACATTATGATCAAGTGGGCTTCACTCCTGGAAAACAAGGGTGGTTCAACATATACAAATCAAAAAAAGTGATTCACCACATAAACAGAATTAAAATAAAAAATCATATAATCATCTGAATTGACACAGAGAAGGGATTTGATAAAATTCAACACCACTTTATGCTCAAAACTTTGGAAAAGATAGGGATCAAGGAAAGATACTTTAACTATGTCAGATCCATTTACGACACACACATAGCCAACATTGTTCTCAATGGAGAAAAACTGAAAGCATTTCCACTGAATTCAGGTACTAGACAAGGCTGTCCTCTCTCCCCACTCTTGTTCAATATAGTCCTTGAAACCCTTGCCAGAGTTATCAGGCAAGACAAGGAAATCAAAGGTATTTGTATAGGAAAAGAGGAAGTTATCTCTATTCGCTGATGACATGATTCTCTACCTAGAAGACCCAATTACATCGGCCAGAAAACTCCTAGAGCTTATAGATGATTTCAGCAAAGTAGCTGACTACAAGATCAACTCCAGTTAATCACTAGCATTTCTTTACTCCAGCATCAAATCCACAGAAGAAGAAATCAGGAAGCTGTAAAATCATGAATAAATGAATGGGTTGCAATTAAACTGAAAAGTTTTTGCACAGCTAAAGATCTAATCAAGAGCATCCAGAGAGAACCTACAGAATGGGAAGAAACCTTTGCCTGCTACACCTCAGACAGAGGGCTAATATCCAGAATATATAAAGAACTAAAGAAATAAACACCAAACTCACAAATAATCCAATGAATAAATTGGCTATGGATCTAAAAAGAAAGTTCTCACTGGAGGAAGTCCAGAAAGCCTGTAAATATATGAGAAAATGCTCTACATCATTAGCTATAAGGTAAATGCAAATCAAAACTTCAATAAAGTACCACCTCACTCCTGTTAGAGTGGCAAAAATGAAAAATTGGAACAACAACAGATCCTGGAGGGGCTGTGGGTAAAGAGGAACACTGTTACACTCCTAGTTGGACTGCAAACTGGTTCAGCCACTCTGGAAAGCAGTGTGGAGAATCCTCAAAAAATTAAGAATGGAGCCACCTTATGACCCAGCTATCCCACTCCTGGGTATTTTCCCAAAAGAGTTAGAATCAGCTTATTATAGTGATGTGGTTTCATCAATGTTTATAGCAGCTCAATTTACCATAGCTAGACTGTGGAACCAACCCAGATGCCCCTCACTGGACAAGTGGATTAAAAAACTGTGGTACATATATACAATGGAATACTAGTCAGCCATTAGAGAAGATGACATTATGGCATTTGGTATCAAATGGATGGAGATGGAAAGAATTATGCTAAGTGAAGTATTCCCAATCTCAGAAACTCAAGGGCCAAATGTTTTCTCTCATCTGTGGAAGCTAGAATACATTGGGAAGCTGGATGTTAGACGGATAAGCTAATAATATCTGCAAATTGTATGATTCTTAACACAACAGGGAAATGACTGACTAGCATACTTGGAGGGTTAGGGTACGGGATTGGGGGAAGGTTGTAGGAAGAACACCTAGGAGACTGGAGGGTGGGGATAGGGGGGAATCATCACAAAAGGAGACCTCTATCTTCCAGGAGACTTCCATTTAATTCAGGGGTTCTTCTGGGAGAAACAGTAACATGGGGAACCCAAGCTGGGCATCCATGATAAGGCATTAGCCCTGGATAACTAAGTATATATACATTGGTTCTTCAATGTTTGATAATGTTTCCCCCTCATTTGTAACTCTATATTCATTTAATACAAAAAAAAAAAAAAAAAAAAAAAAAAAACAAGAAAAGTCAAGTTCAGAGTTGCAGAGTGTTAACCAAGATCCAGACTGATCAAAGGGATAGTTTAGAATTGTCCCGGTAACAGGTTAAAAAGATTTAATGAGGGAAATTCCCTGGAAAGAAAATTTATAATTTATTGTTTCTATAATTTCCTTTTGTTTATTCCTCATCCAATAACATTTACTAAGTATCATCCTTAAAATTTGAGAAAATACACCTAAAAATTTTTCTTTCTTCAAATTTCTAATCTCTACTACCTTAATCTTTTTTGTTTTAAATCATTTTTTACTCTATACTACCTGGCTCATCTGTTTCAGTATCTTATTTTCTTAAATATAAGAAGTGTAGCCTTAGAAAATTAAATAACATAGCCCAGATCAATCTGCATCTAAATGGCTAAATCAGGACTGGATTTTAAGTTATCTGTTAATAATTCCATTCATTTAGATGCTGCAGTCTCTGTTTAAAATATGCTTTTTTTTTCTTAGCCAGGCTTTTAAAAAATCTCATCAAAGTAATGTATTAACCTTATTAACTACTTTTAGTCTTATCAAGAAATGATATTTTACACTTTGTTCTGTATTGTTAAGGACCTGCCACTCAAAACAATTATCATGATTTTTGTTCATTGAGAAATTGCATATTATTTACTCTTTATATAAAAGATTTTTGTCATTGCAATTTTAAAAGACAGATATCCTATCATTACTCACTATAAACTGCCAACGATGATGGTTACAACCTTTGCTCTTTTTCAACAACTATAATTTTGTATCATGATGTTGCACATTCTCTATTGTTTAATTTGAGCCTTTCAATGTCAATAGGCTACTGAACATTTATTTCAGACTTCCTACTACTAGCTACATGATCACGCTAATCTTTACTTGTATAACCTCTATGTGTGTGAATTAAATGCCAATAATACACATGTATTCCTAAAGTCTGTATTAATGTCATAATGTGCTTATGCATATAAGTAGAAATTGCACTGATCCCAAAACACAGCTACATTGTAGCTAAAACTATGTATATTATGTCCTTGCAAAATACAAGTGATTAGTAAAATATAATTCAATTTAACCAGTAAAAATCTTTATGAAATAAATTGCAATGAAGTATGCAAGTTATAAAATAATATTTAAGATTATGGAATGTATAGTGCATCCAATTATTTTCACTGAATTATTCTAATAATATTATTTTCTTTATCTTTGTAATCCATTCACACCTTTCAAAATTTTCATGTTATAGTATCATCACTATATATGGTTCCTGCATCCTCTGACATCAAAGACACTTTATTTACTATAGAAAATTTTCTAGACACTTGTTCAATGCCCAAATAACTATGTACAATTAACAATTGATAGCTACTTTGCATGACCCTTTAGTTGTTGATAATAAATTGAGTACTAAAATCAAAATACTTGAATAATCCATCCTATCATGATTATATAGACAGATGATCTATTAGCTTTGTTAAAAATGTATATATTTCTCATTAGTATTTTATAATAATTGGCAAGGGCTATTATGATTAGAAGAGGCTTAATTTCCTTTGAGATGAGAAATTGTGTCTTCAAATTTAATTCTCATCTTTTAGTATATTTGCCTAATTTATCATTGAAATAAGCTGTTATAACCATTTTCTAATCCATTTTTGTACAATGCCCACCAAGATAAATCAGATGCTGGATTCTCCTTCCATCTTATTATCTGAGACGCTAATATCAACAAGAAATTCCTTTTCTTTGAATAGTTCCTGTTATTTGGAAAATTGCTTTAGTAACACACAAGATTTGTTCACTCCTTCATGATTCCATATGTAGTAACTGACTTATATCAACAGTTTCAACAAGATGCATAATTGTGGGAAAGAAAGAAAATACAAAACACATAATCTTCTGTAATATGCATAATCCAGTTGCACTAGGGCAGTTGGATAGTTGCTGAGAGATCAAATAGAGTATTCCAAGATGATGTACTAGAGATAAGGTTTACTGAAAATGCTTACAGTGTAGGTGCCATGCAGTAGACTGGACAGATAGAATATCTGTCCCTAACAATGTTCACTAAGTAGCACTTCCATCCTCATGAAGTTACTGCAGAAAAAGAGCATCTCTGTCCCTCACAACATATTGTCCATTGGTGACCAGGTGGACAAGTGGCAATTGTCCTCTCCGTAGGGAACTTGATTCTGCAGCAATTGCCAAGGGAAAGGTGATTTATAAGAGAGGCTGCACAGGCAGTGACATTGAAGGTTTAGCTTGCTTTGTCCTATTATATGACCATCATCCTAAGGAATTTGGCATGTACAAGAAAGTATCTTTCTATAGATAACATTAACTTTCCCTAATTGCCAGCATGCATGAGACACACCAGTGTCTTTCAAGATAATATTGTCTGTTCCAAAAACTGTGGTACATATATACCACGGAATTTTACAAAGCAATTAGAAACAATGATATTGCAGCCTTTGAAGATAAATGGATGGCTATGGAAGAAATTATGCTTAGTAAAATCAGCTTAACCCAGAGAACCAAGGGTCGAATGTCTCCAGTCATCTGTGGAGGCTGGAACTAGACCCTGGCCACTGAGAAAGGTGTTATATTATCGTGTATTAAATCCAGATAAGGTGTA
Organism: Aplodontia rufa; assembly: GCA_004027875.1. Lineage (NCBI taxonomy): Eukaryota > Metazoa > Chordata > Mammalia > Rodentia > Aplodontiidae > Aplodontia > Aplodontia rufa. The sequence goes on from PVKS010031192.1 coordinate 14,661, forward strand.
GTGTTATACAACCTCATACGTTTTTAGAGATATTGTGAGTAAGGGAAGGGAGGGTTAAGGATGGGTAATTGAAGGCGCACACCTGGGGATAAATCTACTATTCAGAAACTATACACATTTTATATTATTCTGTTAAAAACTTGTATGGTTGTTCAAAAATAAAAAACAAAACAAAACAAAAAGATAATATTATCTGGACATTCTAGCCCAGATTTGTCCTCATAACTTTGTTAGGTCCTTCAGAACAGAGAGGTGCAGTTCAGGGTCATATGTTTTATTTTCATACTTTTCTCCGAGGATGACACAACTGTTACTCTACTAGTTGTGAAAATGATAAAAACCAAAAATTTTGTATCTTTTTTGAAGCTGTGTTGTTCTTTATAATTTATATTATCAGTTTTTATTTTCTATTAATCCTAAGTACATATTCATTTCATTTTATAGATTTATTATGATCAATCATTTTTATATTGCTGATTTAGTTGTCACCTCAGATGAAGTGTCATGGTTTCTACAGTAGATGATGTTTTTGCTATCTTTGTCATTTTACCAATAACTATCTTGCTGTTAAAGGCACATAGTGCTTTCAGTGCAAACTGAACTCAAATAGTCAGAATTCTAATCTTATTCTCTCCAGCTCTGTTACCCTCGGAAACTTATTTGAGCTTTCTGTGCTTATCTGTAAAATGGAGGATGAAAAGTTTCCAACATCACAAAGTTATGTTAAGGACTGAAGAAGTTAATGCTGCTAAATCACTTGGAACTTGATTCATTTAGCACTATCTTCAAAATTAAATTTGCAGTAGCTATTGGTTACCACTACTAAAGTTTTATTGTTGCTATTATTACCAACATTTTGTTTTGAAAGAACTGTATTAAAAACACCATTTTTTTACTCCAATGCAAGAATTAACTCATCTACAGTTTTTAAGATTGTTGCCATGTTAATTTCTTATCATATGTTCAATATCTAGACAGAGGAGACATAGGAAGGTTGTGGTGGACAAGAGTGCTTCTGCTGACATTGAGTCAATAATGGCAATACTTGGGGAATATTTCCTTTATTTGGAGTTGGGAGATTTTAATGACTATTTAAATATCATTTAATAGTAATGTCCTCTAATGTATTAAGCAGATTTATGGAGTCATAATTCATACCTTACAATTCATTCCTTTATAGATTACCCCCTTATATTTAAGTTTGTGATTTATATTTACTTAAGTTTTACATATGGTTTAAAGTAGGATTCCAGTTTCGTTTTATTTGCATGTGTATATACAGTTATTCCAACAACCTTTCAAAAAATTATTCATTTCTGATTGCATTTTCAAGCATTCTTGTTGAAAGTCAATTGTGAATAAATATAAGAATTTAATTTCGTACTCTCAATTCTATTGCATTGATATGGATGTTTATCCTTATGTCAGTACTGCAGGTTTTTTATTATTTTATATTGTTGTAAATTTGAAATAAAAAAGTTAGATTTCTCCATATTCTTTATTCTTTTTCAACATAATTTTGGCCATTCCGAGTCCCTTCAGGTAGGTTTTTAAATTTCTTTAAAATATTCAGCTGGGACTTTATGGGGATTGTGTTGATCATAATTTTCATGCAGCTGGTGATTTCAGCAATAAGCAGGCTTTTATCCTGCATTGAAATATATCAAGCTGCCTCTTGCTTTGAGGTATCAGAATTACAATTTGGTTATTCCTTTCCTTTGAATAATAACAATTCCAGCAATATTTTGTAATAGCCTATGAAAATTACATTTTCTAAAGAAAGATATGTAGATTGAGATTGATTTACTGTTGCTTAGAAAGACTTTTTAAATACATTCTTGTATTTTCAAAGATCTCATTGACTTATAAGTAGAAATAATGAACTCTGGAAAATGAACAAAAACCAAACCAATTCAGTGAATTTTACAGAATCATCTTAGATCTTAGTAGGTAGGATAAGGGAACAAAAGATAAATTATAAAGAACAGTTAAGAGAAATGGATGGGGACATGGACGTTCAATTCAGAGGTAGATGATGTGCTTAGCATGTGCATAACCCTGGGTTCAATCCCAAGTACAATGGAAAGAAAAGCAAAAGAGATGTGTATGATTCTTATTCTTTGGCATTTTGCTAAATAAGTCATGGAAAGATAAAATAGATATAATGATGACAAAAATCATGTGAAGAAAAATCTTTAATACAAAGTAGTACATGCTTAAACTGATGAAAAAAATTTTAATTTAAATTGGTGTCCAAATATAAATATACCCACAGTATATAGCAAAGTGAAAGCATATTCCTGCCTTAAAGAATAAATTAGAAGCAAACATTTAATTTTAATTTTCCTATATTCCAAATTTTTTTTAAAAAGAGGGACAATGGGACAGACAGAGAGAGAGAGAGAGAGAGAGAGATTGGGAGATAGAGAGAAACAGAGAATCAATTTTATTTAGTTTTTCATGTGGCTTTTGTTGCTCAGACAATTCGTTGTGTACATGGTGCTGAGGTTCGAACCTGAGTCATTGAGCATACCAGGCAAGTACAATAACCACTGAGCTACTGCTCCAGCCCATTATGTTCCAAATTTTATTTTAACTATTGAGCTAAATAGTTTTAAAAATACACCTAAGGAGGGTTGGAGCAGTGGCTCATTGTTTACTGCTCTTGCTCCGCATCCTCGAGTGCGGGGCTTCAAACCCCAGCACCACGTACACAACCAATTCTCAGAGCAACAAAAGCCAAGTGACAAACTAAATAAAAACTGTTTCTTTTCTTTCTCTCTCTCTCTCTCTCACTGTCCCTCTCTCTTAAAAAAAAAAAATACGCCTAAGGGGCTGTAGTGATGGCTCAGTACCTAGGGCACTTGCCTGTCTTGCGCAAGGACTCAGGTTCAAGCCCCAGTACCACATACAGAATCAAGTGTCGGAGCATCAAAAAACTAAATAAAATTTATTCTATATTTCTTTCTCTCTCATTGTCCCTCCCTTTCCATTAAAAAAAGAGTATTTACAAAATTATACAGTGTAGAATATATTTTTGTAATGTTTGTCTTTGTAAAGCAAAAATTTTTTATAAAATATTTGAAGAGTAATATCAAATTATGTGAGTAGACAATTATAACTACAGCAGAGGAATGTAGATGACACTCACACATTTCTGTATTTGCTTGATTTTTATATGGAAGCTTACTATTTTTAGGTTGATCATCATACTGTTAAAAGAGTTTTTCATCATACTTAGTGTAGGTACTCTGTATTATTATATATTTATTACACCTGCAGTTGAAATACGGATAGTGGATATAATATTTTTAGGTAATTTAAAATCTGTGATTACATATTCTCAAATAATTTATATTTTGAATTTTATACTTGACATTAAAGCATCATCTGTATCATGGTGTTCAGAACAATATTAGTATTATTTTCTTGGTGCATCATATTGAAGGAGTTCATTGTTACACGTTCATACATTTGCACTTAATGACAATGTAACTAGAACCCAATCCTTACCCCAGATTGCCTGCTCCCAACTCCCTGCTTTTATACCTCCACTGCATTCTCCCCACTTACGAATTAATGCATATATATATGTATACATATATGTATATTTTAAACTTTTTTCTAACTTTAATTGCTTGTGTGAATATTATTTAGCTTCTCAAGGTAGTAAAATATACCATAGAGTATTTATAGCTCCCCTTTTCCCTCTCCACCTTCACCTTCCCCCCTTCTTCCTCCTCCTATCCCCTTACACACCTTCATAACTAGACTCCCCCCAGGTTATGTGTTATTTTGACTTCTGTGAGATTATTATATAAACTTGACTCTCTTTTACCCTATCTATAGTTTACTCTAGCTTCCACATATGAGGAAAAACAAACATTTGACTCTGAGTTTGGCTTATTGCACTCAGCATAATATTTTCAATTTCCATACATTTATCTGCAAAAGTCATGATATTATTCTTTTTAATAGCTGTGTAGTACTTTGTTGTACATATATACCACAGTTTTGGGGTTCATTCATCCAGTAAAGCACATCAGAGTTGTTTCTGTATTTTAGCTACTGTGAATTGTGCTGCTATAAACATTGATGTAGCTGTGTCACTGTAATATGCTAATTTTATATCTGCTTAGAAATACCCAGGAGTGGAGTAGCTGGGTGGTATGATGGTTTCATCCCTAGTTTTTTGAGGGGTCTCCATACTGTTTTCCAGAGTGGCTGTACTATTCTGTAGTCCCACCAACAGTGTACAAGTGTTTCTTTCTCACCAAACCTCTCCAGCGTCTGTTGTTGTTTGTGTTCTTCATCTTTGCCATTCTGACTGGAATGAGATAGAATCTTAGAGTAGTTTTTATTTGCATTTCTCTGGTAGAATAGTAATATTAAGTACAGAATAACTTCATGTGTGCTGGGCCCCACCACGGTGCCCACCTATAATTCCAGCTAGGCAGGAGGAGTGGGAGTTACAGGTCATGAACAATGTAGCAAGATCTATCTCAAAATAAAATTAACAATGATGTAGTCAATATGCTTGTGATTATGAAGCATTGGTCCTTTCTTCTATCTTTCTTAGGTGAAACTGTTATTTAATAAATAACATAACACAATTTGAAAATTCTAAAGAAATATCATAGTTGAGAAAAAAGTGTTTTTTAAGCTGAGCTTCAAAGATATAAAATTACTATTATTTAAAATATTATTTGTAAGAATCTTTGATTATAACAGTACCTTGTAATTATATCTATGCTTAGAAAAGCACAAAATATAAGTCACTTTCCAAGCAAAATTAGGTTAGTATACACCTTATTTGCCAAGGGGATGAAAGAGTTGCACTAACAATAAAATGAACTTGAGCACATGTGTTCATCACATTCATGTTTCATATCGTGTTTTGTCAAATGTGTGATTTTACTAAAGTTGTTCTGGAATGTTGCATTATCAAAAACTGGTAATGCGAAAGTTTTGTGACATAGATGATAGTGCTTCAGTTTTAGTTAATGACATCCAAAACCTCATTCCTGGAAAAGGCAACATATTCCTCCATGGTGGACATCTGTAGTAGTAATGAAGAATAGCTTATATCACCCACAAAACATCTTCATGTTGCTCACAAGCCAGTGAGTTGAAATGGTAGTGGTGGCCTTGAGGGCAATGCTACAGACATCAATCTTCAAGTTTGTTCTGCTTGTAATAAATATTGACTACAGCGTACATTGGTCCCTCCACATATAATTTTTGGAACGCTAGTCCCCTTGGTCTTTATGTCATTTTGATTTAAGAAAGGTATTCATTGAAGAACATTATTTTTTTTTCAAATCACTAGCTTGCCCACCCCTCCTACATAATTTTACAGTGGTTCAGCCAATGCCCACAGCATCATTTAGTCTCATCTCTCATTTTATGCTTTGACTTCACCTACTCATCTCACTAAATACAATATCAAAAGAGGAATATCTGAAACGATATTCAGGGTAACCTGACTAGTTGTCTAAATTGCATCCCTCTCAATTATTAAACAATAGACCTTGATTTCAGGATTCTGAGAATTTTGAGCATCTCTTGTTCATCATATCTATATATGTTGTTATTTATTGATTTTAATTTTTTTAGTCAGAAATATAATTGTACAATCAAACAAGCTTCTAATGAAATAATATAATATACATATATAAATTCTTAAAATTAGATTTACCCCCAAGATCCCCCCTCATTTACCCACCCTTATCTTGTCCCCTGCTTCTCAATACATCTCTACAAATGCCTTAGGTTGTATGACATTACAACTTATCCAGATAAAAAACATGATAATTGACCCAAATTTAACTGTCACTTTCTTTGAGCAGAATAGTATTTCTCACTACACAGTTGTGCCCTCTTGTCCCTCTGTTTTGTCTTTTTCTGTACCTGTTCTAGATGACTTTTTAACTACTATTCCTTCCAAATACTGACACTACGTTTTAAACAGTATTTCAGCTGTAGCTACACAAAGACAAAAATATATAGAAATATTTGTTTTTTTAAAAAGTTCTAAGAAAACATAAGATATCTGAATAATACGCACACATATATGTGTATATGTACATCTATTAGAATCATGAGAAAAAATTAGTATTAAATATGTAATTTTTATAATTTCAGGAAACCAAGAAAAATCATTTCTTTGAAGTGATATGCTAATAGAGGACAGCTTGTCTTGCTCCATGTTTCCATGCAGCAGCCACTAATATTGTTTGTGTTAAATCCTTTATCAATGTACAATGGACTTAAATTTAAAAGTTATACAGTTCTGGTAATGAGCTTAATGATATATAAATAATAATTAAAATCAGCAAAGCAAGGTATTTCTTGCAAAGGGAGATGATCCCTGAATAACTGAATAGACCTCTATAACTGACTATAAAGTTAGAAAACTTACTGCTCTATTTCTGCCACTAAAATAAATAAATAAATGAATGAATGAATAAAATTTATATTATTTGGCAAGAATAAATGTCTCCTAGGAGGTAGAAGAGAAGAATATATGTAAATAATGAACTAATTTATGATCTGTAGGAAAAGTTCAAAATATAGGCTTTGGTACTATGTTACACTGAGATACATCATGAAAAGAACATACGTGGATAAAAAGTAAGACTAAACCAGAGTCAAGTATTGAATGTTTTCATTCATCTGTGGAGGCTCGTGCTAGACCCTGGCCAGTGTGAAAGCTGGTCAATTTTCATGTATTAGACCCAGCAAAGTTGTAGTAACACATAACCTTGGGCAATCATAGAGATGTATCCGGAATGAGGGGGGAGGGGGCAGTGGAGAGGGGTGAGGGTAGGAGATTAGGGTGGTCTCTAGGGGATAAATCTAATTTTCAAAATATATACATTTTTGTATATATATAAATTTGTATATGTATAAATGTTGAGAGCATTTTTGATTGTACAAAAACTAAATTTCTTGATAAAAAAGTAAGAGATATAATTTAAAATGTATATTTCCATCATCTTGTGTAAAGGATCTACAAAATCAATATGAAAAAGAGGTAAGATTTCTTCTACCATTTAAAATAACTAAAATAACCACAGCCTATTAAATAAAGTGGTCATCTTTATACTTTTTGTTTTTCAATCCAATCTGATGTGATCACCTAAGAGATCACCTAGGTCTAATGACAAAAGAGGAAATTAAAACAAGTGATAGTGTCTTCATTCTTAAATCCCTTTCTTCATTTGTTTTTCAGAGTAAAGCATTCAGAAAGCAGTATGTCTAAACACGTTCAATGAGAAAAAGTAATTTTCATTACCTGTTGGATGATAGTTGAATATAAATCATGATATTTCTGTTTCTAAGTGGGCAATTTCATGGGAGAAATGATTAAGGATTTTTCAGTACTTAATAAGGATAGCTATAAATTTATACTTCTTCATATAAAATAAGAATTAAAGTCTTCACGTTGGAAGTAATTAAAAACTAAATAAAAGTACTAAAAGTATTTTTGTACTATATAGATATAGCACAAGTTTAGCATGGTTTTCCAGACAAAAACCAGTTGAATAAATGGCAGGGAAACCAAAACTCATTTGATACATGTTTCCCACACAAAAAAATCTCAAAATATAATGATTAAAACTAGTCAGACCCAATATTCAATGATTAAAACTAGTGAATCATTAGCATGATTAATTGCATTAATCATTAAATAGCCTTAAATAGTTAGCTCAACAAATAGTGGAAACTTCCTTCAACTCCCAAATGAATTACACACAATTTCAGGAGTTCATCTTCTATGCTAATATAGACTCACCTACACTAAGAATTTTACTAAGTATAGTATGCCTAATGGAAAAGATATATTCATATTCTTAAACTAAACTTATTCACAGAAAGTATAATAAGTAACAAATACAATTAAGATGTATTTAAGATTTTATAACAGTAACTACTCCCTGAGAATAATATTTGAAATATTGATTTTAGACTACAACTATATCTCTAAAAATTTCTCTTATTGCCATGGTCTTAGAAAACAGATGGTGGGTCATTCATGTGCAATGTATAATGTACCTTTTTCCTAAAGTTTTCTCAATCAAGTACTACATAGACCACAGTAGAAAGTCAAAAATGGGCCGAGAGCAGTGGTTCAGTGTTGGAGCCCTTGCCTGGCATGCATGAGAACACTGGTTCAAATGCCATCACCACCTTCACAACTAATTATTGCAGAAACAAAGGCCAGATAAAAAAATAAATAAAATTGATTCCCCCCACCTCTCTCTTTAAAAATGTTTTTCAGATTTTTAAAAATTCAAAAAAGACTCTTTTTTATTTATAGAATGGTCCATATTTTCGCATTGTCTATTTCCCCTAATTTACTCAGGACATCATTTGGCTTCTCTTTTAGTCTTCTATTACACATTAGAAGTCAATAGATAGACATAAAAGCACTAAGAGAAAAAACTGAAGGGTTAATAAAATAATATCATAAATATGGACTTCATTCCTTCATTCATTCCAAAAATATTCATGGTTAAATTTTCTTGGTGGCTGGAGCTAGGTGATGAACACAGAGGTTAGAGTTAGAGCTCATTTGGAAAACACAGACTCCTGGTGACAGTCATTGTCCAAAAAAATGATATAATGCTAAATATAATACAGGGTATGCAAGAAAGCTACCATCAACTATCTAGTAGTAAAGTATTTGACTTGAGTTGGGATGTGGTGGAGACAGGGTAGGCTAATACCATATGTAAGATACGACCCTGCTATTCCACTCCTGGGCATCTTTCCAGGGGATTTAGAATCAGCACATTACGGTGACACAGCAATATCGATGTTCATAGCAGCACAATTTACTATTGCTAGGCTATGGAAACAACCCCGGTGTCCCTCACTGGAAGAATGGATCCAAAAACTGTGGTACATTTATACCATGGAATATTACACAGCAATTAGAAACAATGATATTGCAGCCTTCGAGGGTAAATGGATGGTTATGGAAGAGATCATGATGAG
>PVKS010031193.1:0-23680 GCA_004027875.1 Aplodontia rufa
AGATGTAATGCTTTACAATCTAATACCTTTTTTTAGAGTTATAAAGGGAAAGGGAAGGGAGGGATAAGGGAGGGTAATTGGGGGGGGGGCACTCCTGGGGATAATTGCAATATCCAGAATATTTACACATTTTATACACATTTTATATTATTTTGTTAAAATCATGTAAGGTTGTTAAAAAAAAATATTTTCCCTTATAACCTTTGAGCCCCACAGTTTTGCTTCACTTAAACCTAGGTTACATGTTACTTATAACTAAACACATGGAATCATGTATATTTATTTCATTTTATTTTTCTTTTGTTAAAACTGTGCTTTGAGACCCAGGACTAGAAAGTACTAAACACATGGAATCACATATATATATATTTCATTTATTTTTCTCTTTGTAAAACTGGGCTTCGAGACCCAGGAATACAGCTTTCCTAGTGCTTCTTTATTTCAAGTCAGAGTGTAACCAGACACGATGGTGGGTGCATTGGAAAAGATTTCCTGGAACACTGCATTCATCAGTGGGAGATTCTCAGTGACTTAGAGATTTGTGTGTAGCTAGTAGTAAAGAGGAATATATTTAAACCCAGCCAGTCACCACTGTGACTGCATTTAACACCACTGTGACTCCAATTAACACAGGAGCATGGGAGAAGTTGATCACTAGAGTGTGGCCAGTTTTGCCACACAGAGACTGACTACATGTAGAAACGCTTCATTGGGCTGAACTCAGCACAACTCCTCAGTGGCTGGAATCTAGAAGCTCACTGGACTTACAGTTCTCCCAATGGAGGCCAGAAGAGAACTAACTGCCCCTTGGAGCATTAATTAACCTGAATTCTTCCAGGAAGTAGCAGCCCAGAAAACTCCAGGTGACTGAGCTTTAGGCCCAAGCCCCAAGAACCTGCCCTCCACCCTTAGAATACTCTAAAGTTTCCACAATGTAATCACAGAGCTTCTAGCTGTGGGTTTTTACTAAGAAATCTCAATCAGACACTGATCATCTGCCCTCAATGTGTTACAAGATAACCCTAGGGATTACAATTCATTTTTTTCCCTTTTCATTAAGAATTTTTTCTTTCTTTTTTGACATATATATTGAATCTTATTCTCCTTTTCTCTTAAAATTATTTTCTTTGTTCTTCTTTTTTCTTTTCTTTCTCTTTTAATTATAGATATTTTTCCTTGCAGAAGGTAATTACTGAACCTACTATTCCTCTCATTGAAAGTAATTATCATTGCAATAATTATAGAAGGAGCAAAGTAATTAGTATAATGTGGTGTATTGTAATCATTTGATGTTTACTTTGATTGTATTTCCTTAGCTGGGGAAGAATTGAATATCACAAAGGTCAAAAAATGTTTACCAGTTAGGGAACCTACTATTGAACTCAACTAGCCTGACAGAACCCCTACCCAAGTAAGGGAGGGGACAAAAACTCCCAATCCATTAACAAGATCCCAGAGGAACAACCAAAGAACAGTCATAGGACCTGTTCCCTGGCACCAACCTATATGTTATATTTAGTGAAAAACAGCAGAATAAAGAATTCAATTGTACACAGAAGACCACACCGAAAATAAGGTAAAAAAAACAATTTACTTCAATTCAAGGTACACCAATGAATTCTTAAACAACGAGGAATCAGGCTAGAAAAGCTTCACCTCAAACCCACAACTCCCCAAACATAGAGTCCACAGATAGGAAACAGGATGAAAACTTAAAAGAAACTATCAATGACCCGATGACTAAATCAATCAAAGATCTAAAATACGATCTAAAGAAGTAAATAAAAAAGACAGCAAAAACAGGAGATGAAATACTTCTTTAACAAAGAAATGGATACACTGAAAAGAGAAGTTTTAGACTTGGAAATCCTCAATCAATCAAGCTAAAGGCTCAATGGAAGAATTTAATAACAGATTAATTCCTATAGAAAATAGAGCATTGGCCCTTGCAGAAGGAACTTCCAATAATGAGGACAGGCTGAGTAAGTCTGAACACACAGATGACAGTAAAGACAAAATTATAGAGCATGATCAGAATTTTCGAGAAGTTTGGGATGAAATCAGAAGAAATATAACCTTGGAGTAATTAGAATAGAGGAAAGTATTGAAACTCAAATGAATGGCATAAAGAACATTCTAAACAAAACAGTTAAAGAAAATTTCTCCCATATCAGACATGAGTCAGACATCCTAAACCAGGAAGCATATAGGACATCCAGTAGTCCAAATCAAATGAGAATTTCATCAAGCTCATTACATTCAAAATGTATAACAGATTATGAACAGTCATAAGAGAGAAACACCAAGTCACCTTCAGAGACAAACCAATAAGGATTATGTCTGATTTCTCATTTCGGACCCTGAAGGTGAAAAGAGCTTGGAACAAGATATTCCAATCCTTGAAAGAAATCTTCAACCAAGATTACTATACCTAGAAAAACTCAGCTTCAAAGTTAAAGGAGAAGTAAAAACATTCCGCAATAAAACGAACTTGCAACATTCATAAACAGAAAACCAGCACTACAAAGAATACTCAGACAAACTCCAAATAGAGGAACAAGCAAACAATTCCCAAAATCCACAAACAGAGGAAACTCAATAAAAGTATAATCCATTAAAAGATAACCAATTCAGTACAAAAAAGCAAGATGGTATTGAACCACAGCCAGATATCTATTTTAAAACTGAATGTGAATGGTTTCAACACCCCAATCAAAAGGCACAGATTAATTTGTATTTTGGATCAAAACACAAAATCCAACAATATGCTATAATATATAAGAGACACATCTTATAGCCAAAGATAGCCACAGATTGAAGATGAAAGCATGGAGAAATCTATCAGGCTTAAGATCCAAGAAAGCAAGCCAATGTTGCAATACTTATATCTGACAATGTAGGTTTCAGACAAAAATTAGTCAAAAGAAATAAAAGAAGGTCACTACATCTAAATAAAGGGTACTTTACATCAGTAAGACACAACCTTAGTAAATAACAATGGCCCAAACACCAATACACTCAAATATGTGGAAAAAATACTGTATGACTCAAACCTACTTATAGACACCAACACAGTAATACTGGGGGACTTTAATCAACCACTATCACTAATAGATCATCAAAGCAAAAAACTCAATAAACATATCTCCTGCCTAAACAACTCTATTCAAATGGACTTAACAGACATATATAGAATATTCTACTTCAAATCGGCTGAGTTTACCTGCTCAGCAGTGCATGGATCCTTATCCAAAATAAATCATATTCTACTCCACAAAGGAAATCTTAGTAAATACAAAAGTTGATATAATCCTACATATCATGTCATATCATAATGGCATGACCCTAGCAATTAACAGCAAAAAAAAAAAAAAAAAACATAAAGCACACAAACACACGGAGATTGAATAATACCATCTTAAATGAAATTTGGATCAAGGGAGGTATGAGAGCAGAAACCAAGAAATTCTTAGAAATGAATGAGAATGAAGATTCAATATATCAAAATCTCTAGGACATAATAAAAATGAAAACATTTTATTTATAACACTAACTGCCTTCATCAAAAATCTTGAGAAATCACAAAAAACAAGCTTATGCTCCAAATCAAATCTGTACAGAGAGAAGAGCAACTCAATCCCAAGTTGAGTAGAAGAGGGAAAATAATCAAGATCAGAGCTGAAATCAATTAAATAGAGTATAAAAAGTATAAAGAATCAACAATACTAACAGTTGGTTCTTTGAAAAAATAAATAAATTTGACAGATACCTAGCCAATCTCACAAAAATAAATATGGAAATGAAACAAATTAACAAAATTTGAAATGAAAATGGAGAAATCATCACTGACCCATCTGAAATCCAGAGGATCATCAGACTGTCTTGAAAAACTACACTCCTTCAAGTTGGACAATCTGGAAGACATAAACAAATTACCAGCCACATATGACATTACCAAATTGATGCAGGAGGATACTGAAAACCTAAACAGACCAATATTAGGTTTTTAAATTGAAATAGCAATTAAAAACTTTTCAAAAAAGAAAATCCTGGGACCTAATGGATTCTCAGATCTTTATAGAAGAAATAAGACCTCTCCTTATGAAGCAATTCCATGAAACTGAAAGGGATGGAACCCTCCCTAACTCTTTTTATGAGACAACTATAACCCTAATACCAATACCCAACAAAGACACATCAAGAAAACTACAGATTCATGATGAGCATAGATACAAATTTCCTAAATAAATTCTAACTAACTGTATTCAACAATACATCAAAATTATAATACACCATGATCAAGTAGGCTTCATTCCAGGTATGCAGGGCTAGTTCAACATATGCAAATTAGTAAAGGTGATACAACATCTAAACAAAATTAAAATTAAAAACATATGATCATCTTAATTGATGCAGAAAAAACTTTTGATAAAATCCAACAACCTTTTATGCTCAAAACTCTGGACAAGATAGGGATCAAAGGAATTTACCTTAGCTTTGTAAGGGCCATTTATGAAAAGCCCTCAGTCAATGTTATATTAAATGGAGAAAAACTGAAAACATTCCCACTAAACTCAGGAATTAGAGACAAGGTTATCCACTCTCGCCTCTTTTATTCAATATCATCCTCAAAACCTAGCCAGAGCAATCAGACAACAGAAAGAAATTAAAGGGATATGAATAGGAAAAGATGAAGTTAAAATATCTTTATTTGCTGATGATATGATACTGTATCTAGAAAACCAAAACCCCATCAGAAGACTTCAAGCACTCTTAAAAGGATTTATCAAAATGGAAGGATACAAGATGAACACCAAGATCAATAGTTTTCCTATGTTACTCCAACAGTAATTTTGCCAAAGGAGAAATTAGGAAATCTGTCCCATTCATAATAACCTCAAAAAGAATAAAATACTTGGGAATTAATCTAACAAAGGAGGTAAAAGATCTCTACAAAGAAACCTATAGAACACTGAAAAAAGAATTTGAAGAAGATCTGAGAAGAAAGAAAGACATTCCATGTTCTTGGTCAGGCAGAATTAGTATAATTAAAATGGCCATTCTGCCAAAAGCACTGTACAGAATCAATGTAAACCCTAGCAAGACCAATGTCATTCTTCACAGATACAGAAAAGTTAATTCTCAAATTCATTTGGAACAATAAGAAACCCAGAATAGCCAAGGCATTATTAAACAAAATAAAACAAAAAGGAGAGGAGGTATCATAATACCTGACCTGAACTTATACTATAGAGCCATAGCAACAAAAACAGCATGGTTCTAGTATCATGAAGATCAATGGAATAAAATAGATGATATTGAGACAATACCACAGATTTTTAACTATCTGATATTTGACAAAGGGGGTAAAAATATAGCTTGGAGGAAAGACAGCCTGTTCATCAAAAGCTGTTGTCATAAGAGAAGATTAAGTTATATCTTTATCTCTCACCCTGCAGAAAATCAATTGAAACAGATCAATGATTTAGGAATTAAACCAGCAACATTACAACTCTTAGAAGAAAACATAGTATCAACACCCCATCATTTGGGTGTAGGCAATGACTTCCTTAACAAGACTCCCATAGTGAAAGAATTAAAGCCAAGAATTTATGAGTAGGATGGCATTAAACTAAGAAGCTTCTGCGTAGCTAAGGAATTAATCAAGAGCATCAAGAGAGAAACTACAGAATGGTAAAAAAGAAAATCATGACCTGCTACACCTCAGACAGGTGGCTAATATCCATAATATACAACGAGCTCAAAAAACTTAATACCAAAATTACAAATAATCAAATCAATAAATGGACTATGGAACTAAACAGACACTTATCAACAGAAGAAATAAAGCAAGCCAATGAATACACAAGAAAGTGTTCTTTATCACTAGCCATCAGAAAAAATGCAAATTAAAACTGTACTGAGTTGCCACCTCACTTCAGTCACGAGAGCACAGATGAAGACTACAAACAATATATATATATATATATCATGAGGAGAGAGAGAAAGAGATTTCTACTCAGCTATTATAAAGATATCACGGCTTTTGCAGGTAAATGGATAGAAATGGAAAAAATCATGCCAAGTGAAATTATCCAAACTCAGACTCAAAAGTCAAATGTTATATCTAATTTAAATAAGCCAGAGTAAAACCAAGGATAGGGTATTAGACAAGTTTATTTACTATACAAAAAAATTGAAATAACACAATCTGAGGGAGCTATTGCAATGGGGAATGAGGAGAGAATGGGGAGAGGAGATAGAGAGGGTCATGAGGGAACAAAAACGGGGATTATTAAATTGTATGGTACACTTGACTTACCTCAGAAGCCAAATAATACTCAAGCAGTCTTTTGAATCTTGAAAATTCAAAAATTGATATACATGTATATAGACATTTATATATATAATAGGGAAGAATTACATTGGAGAAAAAAAGCAGGAAGTTGGTGAACAGGGGGAGATAACTGGATATGATTGAGGCTGAAGTTACATTATCATTACATATGCATACATGAATGTGTAGCAATGAATCACTTCAATATGTAAGAACATGCTGAACTAATAAATGAAAATATAAAAGATATGCTTCAGTTCTTTACAGATGTTTCATTAAACATGTTTTTGACATCTTAAGGCTTCTCAGAGTTTGATATTAAAAAAATCAAATTATTTGTCTTTGAATTGTTGACTGAAATAATATATTATTGTATCAGTGCAGTATTTGTACCAAATGGAATAAAAGACATTTGCTTGGAATGTAAAAAATAAAATAAAATCCCCTCAAAATTCCATGCTATATTTTAAAGTTCTGTTTTCTCTTATCATGTATGTATATATACATATTATAAAATTAATCATTAATTAATAATCACCACACCCAACATTTCTGTAGGTGTCCCACGTGCTCAGGCACCATCCATCCATTTTAAAAATAGAAGATCAATTAATCTTCACTGCAATTCTGTAAGTACTAATATTGCTGTCTATAGTTGTGCAAACTAAGGTGGAGACAAATTGAGTAACTTGCTAGAGATCTGGGTCTTCACAGTATGAGCTCCTAAAAGTTATGTAGTATACTATCTTAAGAACAAGAATGAAACAAGTGTAATAAAGTATTCATGTAATATAACTGCTTATAATTGTGGTTATATAATGTAAAAATATTTCCACTGAAAAAAGTAGTGGAAGGAAAGAAGAAATTTACATACAAAAAAAGGAATCATGGAGTAAAGGAATATAATGATTAAAAGGAGAAAAAAGACATACAAATATCAAGGACCATCACAGCCTGAAAAGTGAATTGCTCATATTTATTTATACTTATATAAATATGTTAAAGTCATTTGTCACCCTTTAACAATTATGTTAGAAAGCACAAGTCGACTATATGTGGAGGAACAGGTTAAAAATAGGAAAGAGAAATAGGTTAAAATAAAGACGGGAGGACAAGATATATCATTAAGGACACAAGTCAAAATAAACTGGATGGCATTACCAATATCAAGAACAGTACAATATTTTGTCAGACAAAATAACTACAGGGATAAAAATGGACATTATCTGATGGTAAGTTTGATTTATCATGAAGGAATACCAATTCTAAATGTGTATGTGTATATATATATGTGTGTGTATATGTATGTGTGTATATATATATGTGTGTGTGTGTGTGTATATATATACACAATCAATCCATGGCAGTGACTCAACATGTTAGAAGCGGAACTATCTGAAAGGACATATGAAAAAATCTCAAAGAAAATAAATGGAAAAATAAGCATTAGTCAACCAGACAGAGAGAGAGAGATGAGACTTGGGCATTTTCATAGGCTCCATGGGTCTGGTCTTGGGAAGGGGGCCAGGGCTTGGAGTTGAAACACTGCACACTGAGTCAGAATGGAGAAGTGTCATCAAGATTCCCTCCTTTCTTCTTATAAGGGTTCTCTGAAGAGGTGCTTGAGAAAAGACCTCAACTGAACCTCACTCCTCTCACTAAGATAAATAGGTATTCTGAAGATCAAACTATCCATATTTATTTATACTTATATAAATATATTAAAGTCATTTATCATCCTTTAATAGCAATTATATTAAGCCAGATCTCCTAGTATTATTGTGTTGAGATTGATAAGAGGTTTAACGTCCTTGATTAATTTTTCCAAATACTTGGGAGGGTTGTAATTGAGGGCATAAATGTTAACTATCTTTGTGTCTTCTTGATGTATTGTTCCTTTTACTATGAGGTAGTGACATTCTTTGTCCTTTCTAATTTTTGGTAAAAAGTAACTTTTTTGGATATAAGGGATCATAACACCAGCTTGATTTCTTGGGCCACAAGCCTGCTAGGGTTTTTGTCAACCTTTCACCTTCAAAGTGTGTCTATTTTTGACTGTGAGGTGTGTCTCCATCAGGCAGCATATTGTTGGATTTTTTTTTATCCAATAAGCCAATCTATGTCTTTTGATTGGGGCATTGAATCCATTCACATTCAGTGTTAGAATAGACACATGATTCTGGGTCCCTGGCATTGTGACCATTGCCATATTTTTGCTCCATTTTCGATATCTTTTAGTAAGTTGTTATTATTGACTTTCTTCTGTTTATGGGCTTTGGAAGTTGTTTGCCTGTTCCTCTGTATAAAGTACATCTTTGAATATTCTCTGTAGAGCAGGCTTTGTGTTCATGTACCTTGCTAGCTTGAATTTATCACAGAAGTACTTAATTTCCCCGTCACATTTAAAGCTGAGTTTTGCATGGTATAGTATCTTCAGCTGAAAATTGTTTTCTTTCAATACTTGACAAATATCATTTGAGGCTCTCCTGGCCTTTATTTTCTGATCTGAAAAATCCACAGTAATCTTTATTAGTCTGCCTCTGAATGTTATTTGGTGTTTTTCCCTTGCTGCTTTTAGAATTCTTTCCTTGATTTCTCTGTTATTCATTTTATATATGGTGTGTCTGGGTGAGTTTCTCATTTGGTAGGTCTGTTTGGTGTCCTATAAGCATCTTGAATTTGATTTTCTGGATCAATTCCGATACGGGGAAAATTTTCCTTGGCAATCTCACACAGAAGATTCTTAATTCCCCTTTTTTGTTGCTCTATGTTTTCTCCAATCCCAATTACTCTCATGTTATTTCTTCTCATCTCATCCCATACTTCTTGGAAGTTCTGATCATGCTCGATAAGCTTACTTTCTTGTCTATCCTCTGAGCATTCAGCGTTGCTCAGCCTGTCTTCATTGTCTGATGTTTGTTCTTTGAGACCTGAGGTTCTATTTTCTCCTGACTTTACTCTGATGTTGGTATCTTCCAATGAGCTTTTAATTTCGTTGTTTTTCAATTTTCAGAGCTCTGCTATATCTCTTTTCAGAATGTTAGCTCTTTATCAAAGTGGTCTTTCAGCTCCTGAAATTGCTCTCTGATCTTCTTCCTTAAGTCTTCCTTTAATTTTTTCATTGATTTACTAATTAGATCGTTGATAATTTTTTCTAGATTTTCATCTAGGACTCTGACTATGGACTCCTTGAGTGGGGAGCTACTCCCTGAGGTAGAGGATTGTTTCCCATTTTCCTCATTTTCAGTTTCAGGGAGTGGGTCCATCATTGAATTATTCTCTTGGGGACTTGGTTTGATGGGTGTGGAGTTTTTGACTCTTTGCTTAGTTGGGCTGGGGTACAATTTGGATAGTACAGTTGAATGGCTGGCTCCCCACTCTGTGATTTATTGTGAACCTTTACAATTTCAAATACCTCAGGAGATAGGGGGTTGGAGTCACTATGTGCAGCCAACGCATACAACAGACAGTGTTTATTTGGTTACTTTGTGCCAACTGTAGCTGTTACAGTGTTGATTATCATCTGTAGGAGCAAATGGATTAGCAGTTTTCTTCCATGAGAGTCCTCAGACTATACTTAGTTTGCAAACAAAAATCTGTTTTCAAGTATGGTGTTCACTTCAGTTTTCTCAAACCTCTGTAGGTGAAGAAAAAAAGTCTGTAGAGCAAAGGGAATGTGATAGGAAGATAGTATAGAATTTTTGAATTTGGAGAGCGAGCAACAAGAGAATGGAGATGATGTAGGCTATTCTGCTAAAATAAGGAAAAGAAAGAAATGGGGACAGATTGTGGTAATGACTTTGAGTGAGGATGAGAGAGAGCAGAACACATTTTAGGTGTCGAGGAGATGGAGGAAGAGGTAGCAGAAACTAGGGGTCTCTTCAACACAAAGAAAATATGCACTAGTTTGTAAAAATCACAGATAGCCACAGATTGAACCATAGTACTAGAAAAACAGCACAGATGGTCAAAACAAACAACAACAAAAATCCAAAATCCAAACACACAGGAACACTTATTCCAAGAAAAAAAAGAGTTGGGAACGTTAGAAATTATTACCACTGAGGTCAAAATATACAGTGGGGGTATATGTTCGTATCTGACATCTAGATGGAGGCATTTCCCAGGTAAAGTTGCTGGAGGGACTGTATTTTGGAGATCTCAACTGAAAGTCAGGTTCCCAGGTGTCCTCCCAATAATCTCCTGTAGAGGGGTTGCAGACTTTCACCTTCCGGGCTTCCTGTGCAAACAGCCTTTTGGGCTTCTCAGGTTGAACCCCTGGGAGCTTTAGTGTCTGCCTGCCCAAATTCTTGCCCCACTTCAGCTGGAGTCCCGGGAGTTGCTGGCAGTCTTGTGGATCCTGGAGCAGCTACAAGGGTCTCTTGCTGATCCAAGGGGAGTTGCTGGCCTGAACTGAGCTCTCCTGGGAGAGATATCCTCCCACTCTTGAGTGACCTAAGACCCCGTACTTGCCCCCAAGTGATAATGCCTGAGGCAGTCTCACCCACAGTAAGGGGGGAGGCAGTGAGGAGACACCAGCCCAGTCAAGCCCATACCTGTGGGGGACTCAAATGCAACCACAAGGAGTGTGAAAGCCACATGGAGCACCCAGGACCTATGGGACCACCTCTGTTCCCAGGACTCAGGACCTGAAAGCAGAGGACAGCACTTGTCCCAGGATGCCCCTTCTGTTCATTGGTCGCTGAGGCTGAGGATAATCTCTGCCCAGCCTAAGAGGTCCAGGAGGTATCTGTGCTCCAGAGTCGACCACTCCTGCAAGTCAACCCCACCTCATCCATGTAGGTCTTCCTGATCACAGACTCCTCCTGCAGTTCTGCATATGTCAGGGGTACAGGAGGAGCCTCTATTCAAGAGAGGTAGTACCAGTAGGGAGAGTCCACCAGGCCCACACAGCATCCAGAGCAGTCAGTCAGAACACTGGGGTCCTGGAGCCATCTGCTGCCTAATGGTGTTTGGTTCTTAGAGAACCTTTTAGAACTGTGTCCAGAGTAGAAAGAGACATAATCTAGTATACAGAGCAAGCTTCCAAAACCCAAGTCACACAGTGAAGCAACTCAGCCCAAGTCACAGCTCCTGTATTGTACCAGAGAGCAGTAAACTCGCAGCAGATTAACAGCTGTAAGGCAATCCCTGGAATGTGCCTGAAATCTCCTTGAATTTCCTTGGCCTGGACCTTTATCGTGTTCACCATGTAAGACCTACCCAAAAATCCATACCAAAGAGGAGGTGTTACCAAAAAATACATACTAATGAGAAAGTCCAAACTGAGGCCCAAACCTCACGAAAAAGAGGATAAAAACCAAGGCCTGCAACCAAGGAAGGGGAGACATGCTCCACAATGGAAGCATATTGATATTGGTCCTTACGCCCACTGCATGCCTCCTCTCCATCCCCTCGCAACCTGCTTGAACTGCCATCAAAGCCAGGAACTCCGTGCCAGAGTCTGAAGCAGCTTGCTACAGGGAACCCAGCAACCTGACTCCTCCTGGAGAGCCGCTAATCTCGGCTCCCTGGAGAGCGCCTGCCTGCCTGATCTGGCTCCCTGCAATTTGACCTCTGCTCCTGGAGAGTTCCTGACCAGCCTGCTTGCATTCTGCTAGTAACCATGGACATCACACCGCTGCTGGTGAGAGGACTGAGTTTATTCTTCCTTACCTATTGCCTTAAGCTTATTACATTAAGAATAACCTATAAGTGGTGTGTAATTATTAGATTATACCATATGTGTGCAGTGACTAAATAAGATAAGAATATAGGAGAGTGTGATTTGTAGTGAGACATACCTTGAGAATTGTGATATT
The DNA here is from genome assembly GCA_004027875.1 of Aplodontia rufa. Taxonomy (NCBI): domain Eukaryota; kingdom Metazoa; phylum Chordata; class Mammalia; order Rodentia; family Aplodontiidae; genus Aplodontia; species Aplodontia rufa. Next base: position 12,160 of record PVKS010031193.1, read on the forward strand.
AATACCTTTGAGTGCTGTGTTAAATAAAGAATATTAAAACGGAACTTGTCTCATTGCATCTGTCACTGAACATGCAGTCTCTCAGAGAGAGTGATCACCTGCAGGCGCTAGTTATCAGCGCCACCACTCAGGCCACACTCCCAACAAACTGCCCACCAGGTGGAGGCAAAATGGCTATCACCCTGGTTCTACACGCCAGATTTGGGGAGTCTAAGTTGCATCATTAATGCAGTCCCTGAGATTCCATTGCTATGGAGCCCAGCGCCCAACCATGGAGACTGTGCATACCCTTCTGGTATCAGAGGTCACCACTCCAAACTGATGTTCTCAATTTGTGTGCACTGCTCCCTCGCCTCTGGGCTGATCCATCAGCCCACCAGCCGGGTGGCGGTCCCTTGCAAATGAAGCTGCACAATCTTTATTTGGATTCTCTTGTACATTTAGTTTATCCAAGCCTCTATGCCTCTAAATTTCCTTCCTTGAATACTGAGTTTAGGCAGAAATTTTGCCATTTACCCACCTCACTGAAAGACACTTCTCCCTCCTTTGGAGTCCTGCTTCACAGAGATACTTTTCTTTCGGCCCTCCCCCCAGTCACCATCTTCCAACCTACACTTAGGTTTTAGACAGGAGTCAGGATCCTTTTGCTTCATTAGAAAGGGGGGGGGGGAGTTGTTTCTATTTTTGCCACATTGAATTTGTATAAAGGATATAGCTATCTTCTCACTACATAGATTGATTCTAATAATATTTGTAAGTATTAGCTGTATCTTTGAAGTAACTCATTGGAAAAATTATCAGGAAATGCCACATCACATTTGACCATTCTTTCTTAAATAACTTTTTTCAGCTGACCCCATAGTTAAAACTTATTCAGGTTTTATTTGCTTTCCTAATTTAATTTTAGAAATTTATATTTTATTAAGGAAACATGATTAGTCACTTAGTCAAATGTCAAGTACTTCCCTGTAAGGAATTAGGAGCATGTGTAATCTTTGTAAGGGAAGGCTAGAGAATGAGGGACAATGTTAGCTCCTACAATACCAGTACATGGGTTCCTAAAGCTCCTCTGGAAGTCCCTGAGAAACTCTTGATGCTATCTTTGCATATTTGTGCCCACAACTGCCAACAGCAAACATGACTTTGCCCATGTTTCCAATTTTATGTCTCATGTGAGAACCTCTTCAAAGACACGGACAGGTATAAGGGCATGAGTTGTGTGAAAATTCACAACAGGTACTATGCAGTAAGCAGATCAACCAAAGACAACAACACTGCAAATATCTTATGCTTTATGAAAGAACCAGGTACTGGAGTTCATAAACTAAGACTGCCCATGACACTATGATCTTACATCCTTTACCTTTGAGTAGATTCTCTGCCTGTAGTACTAATAATCTTTGATTTCTATATGGCCTGAATGGCAAGAGGCCCAGGAAAAGCTTAAACAAGAGACAGAATTAATACATTCTATTAAACACCACCATGAGAATGGGGGAAAAACACCCAAAGCAACATTTCAACAGACGGTTAATCACCAGTGTCAGCTTCCTTCTTTAATAATAATATCAGGACTAATAATTTCATAAATGCATGGAAATTGGTAGAGAAAATCAACCAGAAGTCACTTCTTAAGAAAATAATCAGATAGTTTAGATACTAGTTTGAAAATTAATATGGTACTCCAGCTAAACATGGGTCCAGAACAGTATATTTTTGAAAGATATATTTGAATTAAAAATATATTATTCAGAAGTAAAAGAAATGCAAAATGATGTGTGTATTAAAACATCTATTCATTACAGAATTGTGGCCACTATTTTACTTTTTAGTAGATTTTTGCTTTCATCTAATTCCTCTGAAAATCTATGCCATGACATAGCTCTCTGTTCATCAGGTCTATCGGGGTAATGCAAGTCAATTAAATTTCAGCAGAACATGTAATTACTGTAGGGACTCCCTTTGCAAGATTTTCAATTTTTCTTTAGGGATTTAGAACTGAACAATGAATAATTTTGGTTTAATTAAAATTCAAGTATCAAATCCCACAAGACTCATTTCACAGAGACCTGCCAATCAGTCAATTGACAGACTCATAAAACTCTTCCTCACTCAGTGACTCTTTTCCCCAATGATATAACCCCCCACAATGAAGGACTTTTGTTTTCTGATATTTCATCCCATATATCTTGTAACTTGGCAATTGTATGATGAAAGAAACAGCAGTCTATTCCAAATTAATGAATTATGTGCAGCAAGCATCACAGTCCCAATTTACACCAGTTTCTCTTGCCTAAGACAAAAAAGTGATTTTTTCTTTCAATATAAATATATATATATATATATATATATATATATATATATATAAAGGGTATACATGTACAGCTTATAACAAAACTTGAAAACTAAGCAACTTTCTAACAGAAACCATGTATCAGCATGTATAAGAAAGTATTTATTTAATTATTCATTAAGTATATATATAGTCTACTATTTCATGGGCAAATTTTATCTGCTGAAAGTATAAGAACAAAGAATGCAAACGTGTTTTCTGTTTTAACAGTCCTAATAGTCTACAGGGGAAAACAAACAGAAAAAGATTGAATTAGAAAATAGTGTAATGTGAGACCGATAGATTGGCAAGGAACGTGAAGGGTGGCACTAAACGAAATCCCATCAGAACACATCAAAGAAAGATGAAGCTTTTCTGGATGTGTGATGATAAACTTCAGGCATGTGTTGTAAGAAGGATAAGGAGTTAGAAAGGATTGTCCAGATGTTAGATGTAGTGTGTACATTTCAGTGATTAGAGAAGTACAATAATTTACAGAACTACAATTAATTTCTTAAGAGCTTATCCACTATAAAGGTAGTGACTAGAATAAATTAATAAATACTTTAAAATAGATTTAAAGGAAAGGAAAATGAATTAATGTTTTGAAAGGAAAAATATGATAAAAATTGACCAGTCTGTAACTCTTAATAATTTCTCCATAATCACAGAAACACACTAGATTTCTACTATTAAATAATTAGCAAAATACAGAGCTTAAATTAACTATATACTATATTGGCATAATTTTTGCACTTGGAACACATAACTCCACAAGTGTCTCCCACTTCCGACCTGGGCCCGGTTGCAAACACTATGGATTTGGATAACAGCAACAAATATAACCCTAGAAATAGTAACAAATATTATTGCTAGGTAGATGTTGTGGTCCAGTTAAGTACCAGGAGAAATAAACACAAAAATAATTGTAAAATCCATTGAGCATTTTGAATGCTGGTAAACACTTCAGCAATATTTTATCCTTAGAGGAATTATCTAGTATTCAAGTTAGATGTCTCATTTGAGTACTGCCACCCAAATCTGTAAATGAAGGACTTGTGCAAGAGAGAAGTAAAGAAAATTGCATAAAAAGAGTCAAGAAATGCCCCCCAAAATGACATGGATGTCATCTTTGGTCATGTTTTAAAGAGCATGCATATCACACCTGAAGACTCTGATTGACCCTCAATGCACATTAAAATTATTCAGCTCCATGGTATACTCCCTTTTATACCTGAGAAGAAACCCCAAAATTTCAATACAGCTGTCTAATTTAAAAATCATGGTAATAACATTCAGCAAAGTCAAGGAAAAGCTGTAGAGATAAAGCCTGAAGTAACTGAAACAAAATCATGCATATCATCACCAAAATATAATAAAAGTTTAGAAATCCAAAAATTCTTATAACAATAATGCGACATCTCTATGTAAGACCAGAAAAGAGCAATGCACCTTGTGATATACACAAGATATACAGCTTCAAGGAAGGGCACAGTGGCTGTAATTGCTAGAGGCACAAAGACATGCTGCTAAGGATGTGTCCAGAGTTACTAAGTCCACAGTAAAGGATAGAAGCTATTTATTCTCTTTGGTGTGCCAGGCATTGTAGCAATGATTGTACTGAATTATGCAGTTTATTATCACAGAAACCATGAATTTTTGTTAATGCCTCATTTACAAATGAGGATTCTGTGGTGCAGTGTGGTTAAAATCCATCCCAAATTAATATATGGACATTTATACATGTAATAGGGGGAATTACTGGACGCAAGAAGGGGCGGAGGTCCTGAATAAGGATTGGGTTCAATTACCTTGTCTTCACATATGCTCATATGAAGTGTAGCCGTGGTTCCCTTCAATATGTAGGAATATGTTGAACTAATAAAAAACGATCTTTCCCAAATTTTCACCAGTGCTAGAAACAGGATACTGAGTAAGGCTTGAGCTAATCCACACCTGGTGTTTTTACGAGCTAAATATCCTATTTTTTAATAACATGTGAAAGCTAGTTTATACTAGCTTTTGAGAGTGTTTATTAATATTTTTTTCAGGGCTGAGGCCTGAATGGGGCCTTGCGCATGCTAGGCAAGCGCTCCGCCACTGAGCTAAATCCTCAACCCCAAATTTTTGAGAATTTTCTAGGTGAGTGACATCACTTTCATAACTTGAAATAACTCATGGTGAGGATTTTTAAACCACAGTCACTTGCAAACATTAAAAGGATAGTTTTGCTTTTTTCATTTGTTTTTAGATTTGGTTGTTGACCTGAACATCTGTAATATTAAGCTGAGCAGCATTCGATCAGAAGAGAAGCTAACCAGGGTAGGGTCACAGTGGGCCAGGCTACGTGTGTATACTATGCAGCAGGTTGAGGGGTCATCTGTGTTGTATTGTGATGACTAGGGCATAACACAGATGACAACAATCAAATGACTTCCAGTCATAATTAGTTTTAGTCTATTATTAGGCTCTCTCATCACAAATCGGAATGTAATCTGATTATTCACACAGAAGTATGATTTCTTCATGCAGCAATTTTTGACTCTTTATAATTAGCAATTATTACCATAAATACTCTCTTTAAAAAGACCCCTTAAATCCAAGAAGTGATTATTATGGCAGTACTTATCAGATTTAAAGCTGTTTACCAAACAATGTTTTCTCCATGACTCTGCACCTAAATATACATCAAAAAAGTATGTTAGACCATTGATTTCAAATTCATGGACAACATATATTGCATGAAGAGCAGGAATGATAATAAAAGTGTTCATCTCCTTTATTCTTATCATAACATTTTGAACACCGTGCTTTTTGCAGGGCACTGCACTTCAATATAACCTTAGAATTACTAGGAGCACCTACACTCAGCTACTTGTTTGGTGGTCCTACCTATTCTATGAGATTATAAATTTTATATCACAATAATAGATTTACATGTGAAGAAATCAAAACAAGTTATCAAGAAATTACTCCCCTAAAATCATCAGTATAAGACTATATGTAAATGTGTCCCACATTTTTGGTTCTCTTTCCACATTGCCTACCATAAGGATTTGTAGTTTATTTTGTCTGTACATTTGTGTTATGGATTATTTCTTAACATTTAGATATTATAATTAGAAAGAGAAAAAGCAGAAGGAAACTGGAAAGGAAGAAAAAGAATACTGGAAATCATGGAAAAAGAAAAAAATTTTGAGTATGAATATTTCTATAACTAAATTTGCCTATTGGAAATCCTTGTTGTTTGTAACTAAATTTTCAGTTGGCAAAGGTATTGTATATATTTCTTGGAGCAGTTGCTTTCCGATGTTAATCCTAACTTGTTTTTAAAAAGTTGTAGCACAACTAATATTTTGTGACCCAAAAGTTGCTGAATAGCACTTTTCTTTTTATTGGAGCATCTCTGTAAGGACTGGGTAAATTAGAATTTACTCCACAATAATGGATTAAATAGATATACTTTGATCCAGAGGGAATAAAAGATATACAGGATTATCCCCATATGCTCTTTGGAAATGATATTATTCAATTTAGTATTCAAACAAAGAGCAATTTGTAAAGGTTGCATGCTCTACAGAGTCATTTTGTCAAATTGCTGAAGCTCACTGATTTCTTTAGGGACTTTTTCAACTGCCATGCCATTCAGGACACATCCAGAGGGCAGCTCTTTTGATAGTACTTTGGGGAAACATACTTGTCTGAGTATCAATTTCCTGTCACCTTACATGCTGTCTCTATAAATTATTAAAGCAATTGTAAGACTGGAGAAAGTGATTTCAAGATGCATTACTTCTTGTGCTTTATTTGACTATAATAAAAGAAAGACTTTCTACTAACGTGTGATCTATTAAAGCTTATATTATTTGGTCACAGCTTCTGGACTCATCTTATAAATCTCCAGTTCTCTGATAGAGTTTTCCTTTGAAAGTGTGACATGTATTCTTGAGTGACTTAATATTCCATAAAAAAGATACACAAGTGTTTATTTTGTAGCATTTAGATTTTACAGAGGAGAAAAACCATACAGAAGTTAAATGATTTTCTAATCACCCAGGTAATTTAGTGCCAAAGACAAAACCTTAATTGGAAATTCTTCATTCTCAATCTAAGGCTACTTGTTAGAATCTGGCAAATCTGTTTCCAATTCAATGTTATTCGAATCATTTAATCTTGACATGTAGTGGTTGAGACTAAGGGCTTTAGAAGAATTTTGCTCAGCACCACCATTTGGAAACTCTGACCCTGAGCAAGTGAATATCCAGTCTACACCTCAGTTACTCACTTACAAAACTGAGTTTGTAATTGAGCCTAACTCAGATATTAAATAAACTGAGTTCTAATTTTAAGTGTATGAAATAAAGTCAGGCACATCCTACTCAAAACGTTAGCCTTTTCTTCCAGTTTACAGATTCTTACATTCTTTATAAACCTTTATTATTTCTAATGAGTATTTGGTTCTTATGACAATATGTGTTCATATATAAAGTTATAATTACTTTTGCTCAAGTTTCTGTTCTTTTTCTACACTGTTTGTTATTTATTAATGCTTCATATTTTTATACTTTTTATTCATTGAAATATATTTATGTCCCTTTCAAGTTGTTTTGTTATTTTCAATTCATAAATTGCTAATTCTTTTGTTCCTGTTACTTGTTAAGTCTTTCCCATGGTGGTTTATTTCATAGATGTTTTTTATCTTTTGATACTGAGTCCACCTTCTGGAGCTGATTCTCCTGCAAAGCCCAGTGTGTGCTGTACAATGGCTTGTTTTATTTCAAGCCTGGCAGGGAACTACATCATTGGATCAACTTTTATGTTGTCTCCACAATTTACAATTTCATTAAAATGTGGACATAATAATATTTCTTATGATATTACATTTCATGTAATATTTTTTCTCAGTTATAACTGCCTTACCATCTCATAGGCAAGAAGAGGACATAAACTCCTCTTGAGTAATTAGTTGATAAGTTCTTTCTGCATTTAAGCTTGAACCCATTCCACAGGGCCAATATGATGTTCACTATGCTCAGTAAGTCCCAAGTCATTAGATCCCACTTAGTGCATTGGTAATTCCTGACGCCCAAGGGTTTCATTCAATTTTGAATACTCATATGTATTATTAACTCCAGTGTATTACTACATACATGTAGCAGAGATAGGAGATATTTAATCTGTTTTATATAAAATTTCTATAGGTGCATTATTTATTGCTAGTTTTACTTTTTACAATTACTGAAGTGATTCAATAAAATGTCAGCTAGGAGGCCTTGAAAAGAACATTTATTTGTATAGTCATTTAACCAATGTAAACCAACTCTACCAGCAGTGTCCCATAGCACATGAAAAAATGTTTGTGTTTAATAGTAGAGAAAAACATGCATTATTAAGTAATTAATATTATTAACTGTAACATTTTTAGTACAAAAGAGTCAGGTAGTCAAGAACATTTTCTCTTAACGAAATGAAAGTAAATTAGAACATAAATGATCAAATACAATAACTAATAGGCTTGGAATCAGGCAGGATCTAAGTTTGAATGCCACTTCTACAACTATTTGATTTGGGATGCATTTTACTTCCCAAAATATACCATGGCATAAGGTTCTGGTTATGGTGTCACTAATAAAAATAGTTCAAAACCTATGAAGGTTCATAAATATGTAAAACTTTATGATTATCGGGTGGTATTTTAGACCATTATGAATTGGTAGCAAAATAACTATGGCTAACAACATATCTATTAAAAGGTTCTGAATGGCCCATTTTAAAAAGAGGGGAAAATAAAGTATTAAAAGCATTGTTGAAATGACACTTCATGAAATTAACTTACCATTTTAATCGCAAATGATTCATATTTTCTAATAATTTTAACATACTACTCCAATTTTAAGAGTACCTACATATGGTATACCAGTTTTCTAGGGCAGCTATTAAAAGAAATACATAAACTTGCTGACTTCAAACCTGAAATGTACCTTTCTCTCAGTTCTGAGACTTCCAGTCTAAAGCTATAGCGCTGGCAGGCTCTCCCCGATGCTCTAGGGCACAATCTCTTCCAGGTATTTCTTTTGGCTTCTGCTGCTGCTACCTATTCTTGGAGTCCCTCATTTACACAAGCATCATTTCAACCTCTGTCTTAATTGCCACATGACTTCTCCCGTTGCATCTTTTTCTCTGGGTCTCTTTTATAAGGATAGTGATCATATTGGACAAAGTCTACTCCAGAAAGACTGCATCTTATCTTGATCACATCTGCAAAGACCCTATTTCCCAATAAGTCATATTCGCAATCATCCGGGTTTAGTTCCTACACATATCTTTTTGAGGATACAATTTAATCTGCAAAACTTGGGCGTGAGAAATATAATAAGCAACTATGAGAAACTCTCTGCTCACATTGATAGGTTAGGAGAAAGGGAAAAATTCTTCAAAAACACAAACCCCCAAAACATACTCAAGGATAAATAGTTTGAATAACCTTATATCTAGTAGAAAGTCTGAGCTAATAAACACCTCAAAAAAGGAAAGTTCTAGGAAAAGTAGATTTCAATGCTGAACTCTAAAAACATTTAAGGAAGAATATCAATTCTGTACAATTCTGTACAATAATAGAAACAGAAGGAACATTTACCTCTCATGTCATTTTACAAGGCCAGAACATTAAAGCCAAAGTCAAACACAAAAGTCCTTAACACAACAACAATATACTAGCAAGTTAAATCCAGAAATACATTAAATGGTGATACATCACAATGGGATTTAATCCATAAATGCAAAACTGACTCAACATTCATAAATATAATTTGCCTTATTAGCATATTGAATAAGAAAAACAACATATGACTATACTGGATGGAGAAAAACTGTTCAGAAATTCAATAACCATTTAAATAATTAGAAATAGAAAGGAACTCCCTTAATCAGACTAAACATCTGTAATACTTAACCTAGAATCATATGGGGTGAAAGAATTAAAATTTTCTAATACAGGAAAATGAACAAGAAGGTATACAATGTTGTACTTGAGATCTTGGATTGTACAGTTTGACATGGAAAACTAAATGCAAAGTATAAAGAGTTAAAAAGAAAGCAAGAAATTATACTTCTTTTATATATAGGTAACAAATTATTTATATAGAGAAAGAAAAAATTTCCTGACACTAATAATCAAGCATAGCAAGATTGCAGGCTAAAAATCTGAATTTACAAAAGTACATTACTATTCTATGGGAAATTTAAATTTGAAGTTAAAAATATATGAACAATAGCACCACAACCAGGAAGTAATTAGATAAAAATCTAACAAATACATACAAATCTGAATGTGGAAAAATATAAAGCACTGATGACAGAAACCAAAGAGATATATTCATTGATTACAACTCTCAAACAGATTTTTCACCATTAGAATAGTAAATTACAGCCAAGACAAGGAAAAGAATATAGTGAATCATGTAATACTTGATTAGAGATCAATATATCTAGATTAGGGATTAATGTATAATATGAGTGAATGATTAGTTTGATGTAGACATGGATGATAACTACAGAGATATTTATCTATATATGAATAGAAGTGATGTTTATACACATAAAATGTTCTGTTATTTGGGAAGACCTGAAAGCAACAACACCCCACCCTCACAGCAGTAAATATGCCCAGAGTCCAGATCTAGAAGACTTTAAAGAAATAGATTAATCTAGGGGTGAAGGAAAAGAGAGAGAGAGAAAGAGAGAGATAATCAATTTTTATTGAGTTTTTCACAGGGCTTTTGTTGCTCTGACACTTAGTTGTGTATGTGGATGATGGGGTTTGAACTCATGTACTTACGTATGCCGGGCAAGCACCATAACTGCCAAGCCACTACTCCAGCTCCTGAAAGAACTCTTAATAGCTAAATCTGGCACAATTAAAAATAAAGAAAAGAATAAAACATTGTTATTAAATTACAACCCAAAGTATATAATAATTATCCATGAGTCCATACTTAAATAAATAAATACATAAATAATTTTATAAGAATAATAGGCAGTTTTCATTCAGGAAATTTCTAAATATATTATTTAGGTATTCTTCCATGATGGAATGGCTTATAACTCTCCATCTCTTAACTCTTCGTCCTTTAAGCGTGGACTATTAGTAATGGCTACTCTTCAAAGTGCACAGTATGGAAGATGGTTGGAAAGAACACCTTATAATGGAAAAACTGTAAAATGCTAACTCAGGTAAATGTTCAAGTTTAACATCAAAAATGATGCCAACTTGATAGCATGCATCCTTTGCATAGTGTAATCAGTTTGAAACTTTACATTTGTGGTCTTTCTCTCCAAATCCACAGCCCTAGTTCAGTCATTAGAAACCACCCAATATATCCCAGTTGAGAGATTTTATTCAAAACATCAGTCCTCCTTAAAGATGTCAAGATCATCAAAAACAAGGAAAGTCTTACAAACTGTTACAGCAAGGAAATTATAACAACAAAATTATAACATGGTAGCTTGGGTGAGATCCAGGAACAAAACAAGTGACTTTAAGGAAAAATGAGCTAAGGTGAAATAGAATGGATTTTGCTTAATAATAGTGTGTCAACATTGGTTGACTAGTAGTGAAAATTACAATACTTTTGTTAGGCTTTAGATGTGAAAGATTCCCCAAAAGTTTATTTGTGAACAGTGCATAAAAGCTTAGAGGTGAAATAACTGAGTTATGAGAATCTTAATCTAATCAGTATATTATAAATGGATGGTAGCTGTAGGCAGGTAGGGTGCAGCAGCAGGAGGTGGGTCTCTGGGGGCATGCTTTTTTTTCCAAATTTATTAGAAGTATATAGCGATACAGGATACAGATGAGGGGGAAACATTATCAAAACAGTAGCAATCAATGTGTATAAACTTTGTTATCCAGGGGTCATGCCAACGCATAGATAAACTACTATGGGTTTCATCTGTTGCAGTTTCCCCCAGAAGAACTCATGTGTTAAATGGGTAGCTCATGGAGGAAGGACATCGGCTTCTGGGATGGTTCCCCCATCTTCCCAAACACCAGACTCCTATGAGTTCTTCATATACCCTCCCCCCTCCCCATTCCCTTCCCTACACCTCCAAGTTACCTAGGGAGCTTTCCCCCTGTTGCACTGAAAGTCATTCAATTTGAGGTTTTGTTAGGTCAGCTGTCTGTCCTAC
>PVKS010031194.1:0-23665 GCA_004027875.1 Aplodontia rufa
AGTGCATTGGATGTCATTTTTGAGAAACACATCTGTGTTAGTCAGCTTTCCATCACTGTAAGCCAAAATACCTAGCAAGAACAACTTAGAGTAAGAAAAGATTTTTGGCTCACAGTTCTAGAGGTTATGTTCGTGGTTGGATGAGTCCATTGCTCTGGGCCCAGGGTGAGGCGGAACATCATGGCAGAAGGGTGAGCAGAAAGGAAGCTGCTCACCTCTTGGAGAGAAGCTGAGGGAGAGGGGAAGGGTCCACAGGGCAGATGAAGACTTCCAGGGCATGCCCCAATGACCTACCTCCTCCTCAGCCACTCCCTACCTGTCTACAGTTACCTCCCAGTTACTCCATTCAAACTGGATTGACTGGTTAGGTTACAGCTCTCACAGTCCAATCACTTCATTTATGAACATCCCTACATTAACATAGGAGCTTCTGGGGAACATCTTTAGAATAAATACTAAAGCAAAAATAAGGAAGTTTAAACAGGAATGTAGCATATGGTGATCACAAGGTAATCTTCCAGTCTTCTTTACTAGAAACATCTGGAATGTGACTAATGGTTTGGGAAAATAGGATGTATGAATACAAGTTAACAGAAATTAAATGATTTCATATAAGGATAAATAATGGTTGTAAATAAAATCTGTAAGTTCATAAGGAACAGTTGGATAAAAGATGGTAAGTTCCTTCCATTCTTTTAAATATGAAAGAAGATGAAAAGCAGGAGAAATTTGTACCAGGAATAAAGAAGGCTTATAAGAGTGGCCCTTAGAGACTGTGAATTCTATCGTGCAATAGAAAAAAGGTAATTAAACATACATGATGTTTCAAGATTTTGAGCCTGGGGTAAGATTGTTCTCAATATATGCTATAAATTCTTTTCACTTATCACTGAAGTGGTCAGTATGTATGCATATTCTTAGCATTTTATTCATCTTTGCCCTTTTCTGCAAAGGTGTGAGGTTTAGGCTTTCTTGAGAGCAAATCTGAGGTGCATAGAATTTGCTGTTTTAAAATATAATCTCAAGAGTCAGGAATTCTGGGTTCTCCACTGAGTAAGTGGAGATATTCTGGCAGAAAGCAAATTCTACACAATAAGCTGTTAATAACTAGAAAAAGTCACCAGTATCATGAGACATAAAAATATTATGAGTCATAATTTGATGTAGAATAATCATATGCAAAAATAACTCATGTTAAAACATTGTTCAAAAATGTTTTTTGTAATCAAAATTTTAATGCTAAAAAGGTGGTTCAAATTATAGGCTTAAATTAAAGATGTAGAGTCCAGCAGCAATGTATTGAACACAATTTTCATTTAGTTTTAGAGTGTTAAGAAATACATTGAAGATATTTCTTGATTCAAAGGTGTTTTTTCTCAGTTTATTTCTTCCAATGATATTTATGATGCATTCATCATAAGCATCTCTATTCTTCCTCTATGCTTTTGTCTAGAATTGAAATAAAATAAAACATTAAGGGCTGTACAATGTTGTCAGACCAGTAATGAAATCTAGTTTTATTTATGTGTGCTTAGAGGGTTCAGAGCAGTCTGAGCTGCTAACTGTGGTGTTAAACATTGCTTGACATTCTCCTTGCTTAAATCCTTTGAAAAGAGCTTATTTTTTATGCTCATGTAAAAGAGTCCTCAGAGGATAGTGAAAAAGGAATGTGGTTTGCTCATTGGTGGGATTATCTTATTCTATAACCTGTGTACGTAATCGAGGAAGAAGCAGTTTTAAGGTAAAGCAATATGGATCTGTTTGCTGCAGAATCAAGTGAAGTGCTCTGTAGTGCAAGAAATTTAAGGAAAGCATGGTTAGGCCTATAGATTTCAGTAATATAAATGTGCAAGCAGTGTATAGCATAAATGATTGTAGTATGAGAATCACTCCTAGACTGTATCTCTTGGTTTGTGTACCTAATACAAATTTTCATTTATATGATTAGAACATTTTGTATGTAATAATCTAACTATATATTGTGAAGAGGATGGTATTTTGGGGGGTTATAGGATCCAAAATCACTGACTTTTTCTGTAGAGGTAGTTGTTTTGATATTGTGCAATCATAGCTTCATGTTTGCAACAGGATGTTATAGGTGGAATGCCCGGACAGAAGGGCAAGTGACGCTTAAGGACTGGGAATGTTAAGATCTAGGAAGCTAAAAGGAAAATAGAGATGTGGTATTCAAATTAGCAAGGCATAGGCATCGCCTAGGAGATCTTAGAAATGCAGTATCTGGTGCACTCCCTTGGACCTGGATTGTTGTTGTTATTGTTTTTTAATCTACATTTTTAATTAGCTCCTAAGAAAATTCAGTGTTAAGCACACTGAAATCTGAGTGATACTGATGTATAAGCTCCAAAATGGGAGAGGGCTAGTAATTGGGACTGAAAGGAATCAGGGTATGCAGAGGTGAAGGATCTTGAACCTGGGGATGCAAGGGATCAAAGGAAAGTGCATGAGTTTTGGCTTGAGTGATGGGAGGGTGTGGGGTCAGAGGAAGGATGGTTGGTGGCCTGAGTGACTGCCATAATTAGAATGACTACTGTTGCTTAGAGTTTATGGGGTGTTCATGGGATAACTTTGTTTATGGTTACGGGTGGAATGGACACTAGTTGATTATGGAATCTGGCAGATATTAAGTGTTGGAATTGATTAGAAACTTGGAAGTTTGTCCAGGGAGGAAGACTTGAGCTGATTCAAGTATGGGGAAGTGAATGTTGTTGGCTGAAGGTGAGTCACTCTTTTGGGAGTGGAGAACCAACCAAATCTTAGTCCCAGGAGAAAAGACAGTTTATTAGAAGGGGGTCTGCTGAGTCTGGCTTAGCTAGGATCATTTCCCAGTTCAGGTTGAGGAACTATTGTGTGCTAGTACCCTTTCCAGATGCCAGTGGCCAGACAGTGTAGGTAGGCCTGAAGGATTCTGAAGGATTCCAGAAACAATTTGACACATTCTGTTTGAAGCTGCACATCTTACGGATGGAGAAATGCTAGTAATTAGTTTTTAAATTTAAATTGTATTATAACTAAAATTTTTAATTGTTTTAATTAAATTTATTTAATTTTAATTTCTTTAAAAATAGAAATTAACACATAATGTAAAAAGTCAAAAGAATATAGAGTAAAAATTTAAATCAATTTACACTATAGTGTAAAAATATTTAGTACATTATATGTCTTTCTATACATATTCCCTCCTGTTGGCATCTCCTTTTCCTTCCCATTGATAACTATATCTACGGTTCAGTATGTAGCTTTTCTTATATTAGGAATAAAAAAAGAATATCACTCATGATAGCAACTGAAATCTTCAGAAGAGAACAAAGTATGTTTAGTAATAACAAATATTCTGAATAAAAATTGTATGGGCCTTTTAAAGATTATACTGTGGATCAAAAGACAAGATCTCTCTTTGAATTTACCAGCATTGTAGGCAGGAAATGATGTGATGGGTTGCAATATATTTTAGTCCCTGCCAATTATGTCAGTGAGATCAGAGGAATATATAAAATATATTTTTAGTGGTTGCACAGCACTTAAGCTGTGGCAGTCTTCATCCTATACTCTTGTGGCTTAGTTTGGCAGATCTGAGAGGGGACATAAACCACAAAGTGCTATGGGTCTGAGGATATAATGAAGTCATGCATTACAGTAAAGGGTGGGGAGGGGGAAGTCGACTTTTTCCAATAGCCAAGCTGTTTGCAGTTAGATGCTTCATATATATTTTACTATTTCTGTATTTGTAGCTTAGTTAAATTGTACAAAGATTGTCTTTATGTCTCTATTTTTAAATATACAGGCTTAAGTGATTTGTTTTGGTTCACATTCACTGTGTTCAGTGCCATCTGGAATACCCTGCAAAGCAATGGTCACTGACTCCTCTCCCTGCACAATGGGTATTACCTGATGAGTTCTTGTGCTCACTGATGTTTTGTTGGGTTCCTGCTTCAATGTGACTACCAAGGTCATGCAATTGACTGTAGAGGTGAGTCTGGACACAGAGGTAAACTTGATGGAGTGAGAAAGTAGTGTGAATAGATCCGTTAGCTCTTAGCCATTTGTGACCAGGCAGTAGACCACCTGACCTCCCTGGTTCTCACTATGGTTGATGCCAGTGGATGCAGGGAGTGAAACCTGGCAGTAGAAGCTCCTGGATAGGTAGGATGACTAGGGGATTTCTGTTCTAAACTAGTTCTTGAAGTCAGAAATGACCACCAGAGTGAGTCAGACTGTTCTGTTAATTTTGTTTGTACTCTAATTACCTCAAAGTGTTAGAATAAGAATGCATGTGATGTTATAATAATGAATGGAAATGTTTATATTTTGGTTCCATTATGTTTTCCATGGAGAGTCATAATTATGTCTTGTTTCTGGCATCCACCAGTATTAGAAAAGGTCTTAATTTGAGTCTCTTGTAGAAAATGGTTGCTTTTCACCCTTTGGTCTTTTCAGTATGAACATACATTGGCTTTTTTTAGAGGACAGTTCAGTTAGTATGGAAAATGTCCATTCATTTGAAATGTTTCCCCATTTTCTGTTTCTTCTTATTTTAGCATCATGTGACACACTAATCTGCATGCCATACCTTTATGTGCTATTCCTTTTGATTTGGGGGCTGAACTCCTAGTCTTAAATCAATCTCAACTCTACATGTTGACTGTAGTTTCTGGAAGAGGGGGCTAGAAACTATTCTGTGAGTAATCAGAATTTTCTATTATTTCTTTTTAAAAGCTATTATAGCATTTCCTGAATTATCTACAGTAAGATTGATTTTGTTTCTAATGGTCATATATTATTGAAAAGTAATCCAATTATTATTTAAAGAAGGGTTGCTAAGAGTCACCTGGAGATGATTTTCCAGAAGAAAATTATGTCAGTTTTGTAATTTACTGTTCAAGTAATTGTTCTAAGAGTATACTGCATATCAGACAATACCAAGTATATGTTGCATAAACAATTTATAGACTAAATTTCCATAAATGCATAATATATATATAATCATTTAATATTAATAATTGATTATTTTTGTTTACATCGTCACCAGTTTTGCATCTGCTGTTAAATATCTATTTTATTTTTATAGAAGTAGAGGGGATTTTTTTTCATGAAACAGTCTTTTGTCTTCTGTGAGTGAGTTCATGGAAGACATTTTAGGAATGGATTTTGTGTGGCAAGACTTTATCCCACACATTGTTGAAACTTTCATTACGCCTTATCAAATTTACATTTAGTACATTTCACCTTCCATTTAAATACTAGGACATGAAGATAATTTAAGTAGCCTAGAAAACTTGCTATCCATGGAATCAAAATATTTCTTTTCAAATTTTTTATTGTGATTCCATAATAAAAATAATGTGGTATGGGATCAAAGTCATTAGTGAAACAGTGCAGGCTAAGAACCTGTAAGGTTAACAGCGCTTGGTAAAAGGGGAAGCATTTCAATTTGTGTTTTTTTAAAGGAGGAATATATTTAAAGGGCCTATTTTTAAATATTGGCCCAACACTAGCTCTTAATTCAATTATATTTCTGCCTAAAAGCCTTAGGTGTAATAATCAATTATAAACCAAGCCAAGGAAAGTCCACAAAGTGTAAACGTGAAGAGCCTGTGTGCACGTTTGTCTGTGTGTATGTGTGTATGTGTGTGTGTGTGTGTGCACGTCTGTGTTTGTGTGTGTGTGTGTGTGTGTGTGTGTAAGGGTGGGGTCTCTGCTCCTGTGAAGATGCTGTGTTAATGTCTTTTGTTTTCATGTTTCCCTTTCCCTTTGTCTGCAGTCAGTGGATTCTCCTCTGCTCCAGAGCCCTAAGTGACAGCCACTGGCAGTAATGAGGCTGCACACTTCGCTATAATTGAACCCTGTCAGCATTGCCCATTAAGGTCGTGGTGTGTATGCCAGCTCATTAATCGAAAGCCCATTTCTTCTCCTCCATCATTTCCCTTTTACACATGGCACTGTTTCAAGTCCTGATCCCCTCATTGTGTACATGGAGGTTTGGGAATGGAGAGTAATCGGTGTTGTTGCACCCATCTTGAGGAATAACCCTTTTAATAAAGACGTGTTCACATCTGCAAGTGAGGATGATCGTACCATGATTGCACATTGTTCGGGCTTTTAGGATAATTATTTGCAATCAGTTTTTTTTTTTTTTGGTGGGGGTGGGTACATTCAGATCTAGCATCTTAAACTTTCATAGTTGTGTAATATAAAGGCAGGTACTTGTGATTAAAAACATGCATGCATATGTGCACACGTAATTTGCTTTTATAATAAAATTAGTAATGTAGTATTAAATCCCAATATGACATATAATTGCAAGTGAATATTAATACTCTGTCATATACTGAGATAAAAAATAATAGACTTCTGTATTACCGTACACTCGATTAGTCAAAATTTCGAAGAGAAGCTTACGTACATTTTTCAGATATCTAGGTGTTATGATATTAACATCAAAATAATTGCAGATTAATGCCATTGTGTTTTCATCTTGTTTACACTTTCTTTACCTATAAAACACATTCAGATTTTATCAGTTTTTGTAATTATCCATTGCGTATATAACTTTTCTGTATTCAAATTCTGTGATAGTACAAGCAGAGATGACTTAATTATTACTTACATGGAAAACCTTTCTGACATTATTATGTGTAACTTTACTCAGAGCTCTTTCATCTCATCATGCTAAATACACCCTTTTCTATGCGCAAAAAAAATCTAATTAAATGAAATCCCTTTTTGAATAATTTTGAATCCGTAATCTAATTGAGGCTTATCTTTTAATGTGCCTTCTAAGTAGGAATCAAAGAAAATATACTTTGGGCCTTAGTAGGGAAGGCAATTCAACTCAAGGTATCACTTAATTGAAATGCAGAAATGTGGGAAACGAGGGGAGGGAAGGGTGGATAGGAGGAGGTTTTGACAAAACAGGTTGAGACTCAGGTGAGTCCCTTAAAAGTTATCAGCTCTAAATTGTGTTAAATTTATCAACCATGTCAGTTGCTTTATGGGTTCCTGGGAAATTTTGTCTACAGCTATGAAATGGGAACACTTAAGAATAACAAATATGTAAATTCTTGATATTCAGCACTTAAATTATTATTTGATATGTTATTTTGTGCAGGCTAAGTGGAATCTAAAAATTCTAGGATTCACTTTCAGTAAAAGTGAAAAATGAGAACAGGGGCTGGAGCGGTGGCTCAGTGGTTTCGGAGCTTGCCTGGCAAGCACGAGGACCCGGGTTCAAATCCCAGCACCACGTACACAACCGAGCGTTGGAGCAACTGAGGCCGTGTGAAAAACTAAAGTTGTTTCTCTCTTTCTCTGACTCTCTCACTGTCCCTCTCTCTTTAGGAAAAAAAAATTAAAATGAGAACAACAAAATAAAGTGTGCGGGAAAGAACATGTAAATTGCATCTTTTTGAGGGCACAATTGTGTTTTTGTTTTTCATTGGTAGGTTTGGTCAAAGATCCGGATCTTTGTATGTTTTCAACTAGCATTTAGTCCAAAGATTAAAAATCATGTGTGGGCAGTGATAATTTGTTCCTGAGGTTCTTCTAGTATCCAGAATGGTGCCCGGACAGAGGGCATGGTCAGCAAATATTTATTGAATTCATTTAATTCAGTTTAGAAAGAAAAGATTGCTGTTGAAGCAAGGGTTTGTAACCTAGCTTCTTGATGGGATACACAGTTCTATGGTGAAAGACAGGAGACTGCAGCAGTGTAACCAACTAAAATATTATTATTGGGGAAAAGCAGGGAAAAATATGTATCCAAGAAAAAGCTCCAACTCCAAAACAAGCCTTCAAACTTTGCTCAACCAATAGACTTTGCAGTCTTTATAATCATATGTCACCTGAAGGAACCGTACATTTTCTTCATAAATTTTTTTGATTTAGTATGATCACTTGAAGTATTTTTAAAATTTCATAAATCAAAATTAAAATATAGTTCTTTACTGAAAACAATATAATATCTTGATTCTTTTCTGAAAGTATTTTAGAAAAATGGTAGGAAAGACTCCTTAAAGTTATACAGTTAGTTTGAGCTCTATGGAATTGTCATATTTTTAGGTCAGACTGAACTGATAACCCCCATTCCAGATCATGGGGTCAGAACATGCTGAAGTTTTTCTAGTCAGTTCTTTTCTGGGTGCGGCAGTGGGGTTAGAGTTGGGAGGATGAAGGAAGAGGCAAACACAAAGTCTCTCTCGTGCCAGGACAGTTCTGAGTAAACCAACCAAGAAACATGAATTCTTAAATTCTTTTTATTTTTTTACTCCTAAAAAGGAGTTAAGGTGGGTGTAGGCGTCAAGGGAACCCCACCCTCTAATTTCAGGGCTTTCGTTGATTTGACCCTTGATTGTAACCATATGGCTGGGAATTCTCACCAACCAAGATAGAGGAGCAATCCAATGTTTTTTTTTTTATAACGGTTGGATTATAGTGAAAGGAAAATAAACATATGTTATATGTTTTGAGAAATGCTTGAAGAATTTGTCATGAAGTTTTATACACCACTTAAATGAAAACTCAGTTTTAAAATCTGCAGTGGTGTTCTGAAAAAGTACATCAGCAGAGTTTCCTGACATGATCCTATTCCACGGTGTCCAATGGTTGGAAATGGACCACTTGCACACCCTGCAAATGTCAATTATAGAAGGGCCCCCATGTAAATGGGTGTTTCAGATACTGGGCCTTGGGGAGCCCTAGGTGGTGTTCTCATGGGGTGTGGATATCTCATGGGTGCAAAGGCCATGGTTCTTGCAGAAAAGATAATTTGGCTTAAAAACAGTAACAGAACACTGCTGACTTCCCTCCTTTACCTGCCTTTTGGCTGAGCTCAAACAGTGTAATTTCACCAATTTGTCATTGAATCCCAGTTCCTAAACTCATCAGATTCTCTTAGACTCTTTCTTAAGACTGTGGCAGCTTCCTAAATAGCTAATGCCTGAATGTCTAATAAGAATGTGATCTGGTCTTGAGTATGTTAGAAATAGCTTATAAATTAAAATGTCAGTAACTTACTGGAGTAGGAAGTGGGGCAGAAACCAAAGTTAACTTTGCTTGCAGATGACAGATATTAGGTACAATGGAAGCCAATAAATAGACTTGTAAATGGATAGAAATTTGTGTATCACATCCTAAAGAACTATCATGCCCCTCAACATGAATCAGTGCTCCCTCTGTTATATAAATTTATGCTAGAGTGGTGGCTCAGCAGTTACAGCACTTGCCTGGCATGAGCAAGGACCCGGTTTCCAACCCCAGCACCACATACACAACTAAATGTCAGAAAAACAAAAACCAGATGAAAAAAATAAATAAAACTGATTCTCTCTTTGTCTCTCTCTCACTCTCCATCTTAAAAAAAAAATTACAATGGCCTTTCTCTTCCTGAACTTTTCAGATTCTAGATCCTTGTGTTTAAAAGTGCGAGGATGGGACTGAAGTGGTATTTCAGTGGTAGAGCACCTTCCTGACTTGAGCACCACGTATAAAACCCAGTGTCAGAAAAACAAAAAACATATGAAAAAATAAATAAAATTGATTCTCCCTCTGTCATTCTCTCTTTTAAAAAACCTGGCAGGATTGATGTGGTCTATTAATTTCATGCAACTTTAAAAATTTACCCACATTCTCATAATTTTAAGGAGAATATTCTCTAATGTTCTTTAGTGAGATAACCTAGGTAAGGTCATATGTATTGACCCCATTTCAAAGATTGGGCATCTCATCTTTATTCCTTCAAATATTACATAGTATTGACTTTTCACATAGTTTCACTTTATTATTATCTTAATACTCTGGCATGATATTAAAGACTGTGTATTTTACCTGTTAGAACTTACCCCTCTACTTTTATTTTTCAATTGTTATTTCTTCGGGATTGAGCTCCTATGTGCTTGAGGGCAAGACCATGTTTTATAGTAGTATTATATGCCTGGTTTCCTGGGGGAAAGGTTAGATTTTTAAAGTCTCATATAGTGGCAACCACAGCCACATTGTTATTTAATGGATATCATTTGTAGGTGTTGAGGTAGAAGGCGATGAAAATGGGGTTTTTGAGTCATACCCTCTAACTTTGAGTTAAATTCTGAACATTAGTCTTTGGTAGGGTGCGAGAGGGTACACAGCTGTTTGAAGGATAGTTTAAAACTGCATATAAAAGGTTGTAAAATGTACATGTCTTCTGAATGATTTCACCTACAAAAGAAAAATGTTAGAGATATATGCAAAAATTTTACTTAGGAACATTTCTTTACAGACAGAGGTGAAGACGAGCCACAGGAGGTAAAATAATTTAAGATACTTCACTGGTAGAGCATTTCTTAAATTATTGTGTATTCATAATATGAATGCTATTGTAGTCATTTGTACTGAAGCAGTCCATTTTTATTTAGTACTCTAGTGTTTGTGAAAATGAATTATGGTGTGTGATTTCATGTTGATTGAAAAAATGTGTCTTAAAATGCAGGTGTCAAGGTGAAAATGGATACGAAAGGTAACCCATAAGGAGTATTTTTTATTTTCACATCAGATTCTGTATAATTTCTAGTCTTTCCACAACAAACACATGCTCAATTCCTATTAGTGTTTTTCAAAAATGAGCCCTGCGTAGTTATTAAAACATCTTTGTTGAACACACACTGTGTGCCAAGTCTTGCTCTGGGTGCTAAGGATGCATCAGAGAAATAACATTTTATATTCTTGTAAACATCTTAGCTATAATGTATTTGCTGCAGCTATTCATCTTTCAATAATGGATAAAAATAAAAAGATATTTTATTGACTTACAAAATTACATCTTTTTTTAAAAAAGAGAAAAGGACAGTGAGAGAGAGAGAGACAGAGAGAATAAATTTTATTGAGTTTTTCACATGGCCTTTATTGCTCAGACACTTAGTTGTGTACGTGGGTGCTGGGGTTTGAATCTGTGTACTTGCGCATGCAGGGCAAGTGCTGTAACCACTGAGCCACCATTCTAGCCCCCCAAATTAGATCTTTTAATATTAATTTAACATGTTAATTTGGCAAAAGTAATTTGGAGTTTTGGTTTTCTGGCCAAAGGTATTCCTGTTGCTTGTGATGATTGAAGGAAAGATGTTGAGGATCATCTTAAACATCTTTCTATGTTTAATTTGTACACGTCAGCCTCATTCCACTTTGCTCAGAGATTTCTTGAGGCATGAGATGAAATATTTTTAAGAAATTGAACAGATTTTTCACAACTTATATATTAGTTTCTAATTTCTTAGAGATGAAGTATGAATTTGTAAAGAGAATTTGGTCTAACTAGTAACTTCACATACTCAGTGAGGTGGTAATATTTAATTATGGATGTCATTGGAGAAAGATTCTAGGATTGCAAATAGGTTATCTAAATTAAATTCCAAATATGCCTTATGACAAAATTGTAAATGGTAATGTGCTAAGAACCTATAATATTATAGTGTCATATCACTGTGATTTTAAATTATGTTTCATGGTGATATATTTAAATGGTAAAACAACCATTCTCCTGTTACCAGACTAAGTCTTGGATTAGGGAATAAATAATCTTGCAAATCAAAATTTAGTGAACTATTCTTGGTCATGATAATGAATGTACCATAGGCTAATTTCAGATAGTACTTGATCAGTGATTCTCAAATGGCTGAAAAATCAGATACTGCAAATAAATCATTTAAGAAAGTGATTACATACCCTGGAATCTCACAAAGCACTACCTCCTGAGATATGGTAATGGTAGTACAGGGTAGGAAAACATCTCTTGGAAATGCAAAGGCATGTGGGCATGCTAAAGATTCTGAAGAGTTCTGCATTAAGGATACCAGTTTAATTTTGTTTGCTGTTTCTTAAATTAATTTATCCAGGAAGTTTTTATATTTCCTAATGGGCCATACTCTGATATTCTGTGAATCCTCTTTGGTTAGCATGGCTTACACTCTAGAGCACTGCTTCTGATACTACAATGTTTAGAGGAGTAACTTGTAAAATTTAAATATTTAAATCTTAAATAATGGGACATTAGCAATGACTGATATCTATCCTACAAGTTCAATAACATTCGAGCTGGCCTGTGTCCTGTTCGGGATCAGTCTGAAAGGTCACGTAGTTGGATGTTGAAATAATGTTAATTTGCTATCATGGGTTCTAAATGTTTGCTACTTCCTCAGTTTCCACTCCTCTCTCCTCTTGGGCTGGAAACTTGGGAAACTGCAAATGTCTGTCCAGGGCCTTATTTATAAGTCA
This sequence comes from Aplodontia rufa, assembly GCA_004027875.1. Classification (NCBI taxonomy): domain Eukaryota; kingdom Metazoa; phylum Chordata; class Mammalia; order Rodentia; family Aplodontiidae; genus Aplodontia; species Aplodontia rufa. The sequence goes on from PVKS010031194.1 coordinate 12,259, forward strand.
AAGTGAGGCCTATAGACCAGCTACTTCAGATCACCTGAGAGCTTATTAGAAATGCAAGGTCTTGCCACCCTGCCCCTACCATGTTGCATCTTTATAAAAAATTTTTCGTTTTTGTACTAGAGATTGAACCCAGAGGTGCTTAACCATTGTGCCACATCCCTAGACCCACCCCTTTTTCATTTTGCTACAGGATCTTGCTAAGTTGCTTAGAGCCTCACTAAGTGGCTGAGACAGGCTTTGACCTTGGGATCCTCCTGCCTCAGCCTCCCAAACTGCTGTGGTTACAGGTGTGTACCACTGCACCCAGTGTGCATCTGTATTTTACTAAGATCCAAGATGAAGCTTATGCATATTTAAATTTGGGAAGCTTGAATCGATAACCATACTGTGCAGAAAAAACAGAATGTTGGGGCTGGAGCGGTGGCTCAGCGGTTGCGGTGCTTGCCTGGCATGCGCAAGTTCGAGAGTTCGAGCCCCAGCACCGCGTACACAGCAAAGTCTCAAAGCAACAAAAACCATGTGAAAAACTAAATAAAAATTGATTCTCTCTGTCTCTCTCTCTCTCTCACTGTCCCCTCTTTCTTTAAAAAAAAAACAAAAAACCAGAATGTACACTGCAATGTAATTTAAAATTGTCTAGTACACGCTAATTTTTTTTAAAAGATGAAACTAATGTATTTAACTCAATAGATTCCAAATAACTATCATTTGAACGTGATCTACATAAAATGATCATAAAATATTTTGCAGATTATTTAAACATAAATCTTGGGTCTGGAGTGGTAGCTTGGTGGTTAGGGTGCTTGCCTTGCATGCGCTATTCTGCGGGTTCAAACTCTAGCACCACCACGTACACAACAAAGTGTCACAGCAACGAAAGCCATGTGAAAAACTAAATAAAATTGATTCTCTCTTTTTCTCTCTCTCTTCTCCCTCACTGTCCCTCTTTCTTTAAAAAAACATAAATCTTTTAAATTTGGTATGATTTTACTAATACAACACAGCTTAATTACACCGGCTGCATTTCCTGTGTTTAACGGTCACATGTGGCCAGTGACTATTATATCGGACAGCTCAGAACCTAGGTTAACATTTGGCACAAAGTAGATGCTTAGCAGATATTTATAGAGTATAACCAGCTGAAGAAAATCATCTATGGAAGGCCCACTACATACCAGCTACATTGTTTCCTTAAAACTTGCAGACATTTGAGAGAAATAGCATTTAAAACCAGGTTTCTTGACTCCTTCATCCATGTTCTTTTGATGTCTTGACCATTCTTTTTTATTTTTATGCTTATGAATTTTTATGCTTTAAGAACCTGAAGTAGATTTTTTAAAAAGTTAACAGTCCTTAAGCATACATTCTACTAAATATTCATATTTCTACCTCATATTCTTTCTGGAAAGTGCTCAACTATAAGTCGATAAATATGACCAAGTTTCTATTGTTCTTTTTCCTTCTAGTAATTACCTAATCATTTCTTTTTTACCTGTTTTAATTTGTAACTTAAATCCACTTTAAGAGAATTGCTCAAATATGTCTTAAAACGTTTTAGATTTTTTTTCTTTCTGAATTTGGTTAGAGGATTGGGAGATTGAAAATAATTGGCCAGATTGACAAATTACAAGTCACTGCACTTCCCTGGTAATTTTGGGCCAATTTGATTTACAATCCTGGTGACTTCTAGCATTCAGGACATCCAGAACTTTGTTGTTCTCAGAGAGCAAACCAACCCCAGGATGCCACGGTAAGGCTGCACCCATGGGTTTCCTAATCATGGTTGCAGAGGGCCTAGCTGCAGAGCTCTTGAGCACAGGAGTGCCACAGGCAAGTGATCAGAGGTCATTGCCTGGGAAGTGTGGTGATTAGTTTTTTGAAAGAACCAAGACAGAAGATAAAAAGATGGCTTTTACTACGTCTCATGCACCCGTTATTGCCTCCACTCCCATTTTAAAGGCTAATGAGAGCAGAAGAACCTACACCATGTTCACTGGCACAAAAACCAGCGGACTGGGGGGCTAGAGTGGTGGCTTGGTGGTTGCAGCGCTTGCCTGGCATGCGGGAGTGTGTGGGTTCAGGACCCAACACCACATGCACGATGAAGTGTGCTAGCAACGAAAGCCACGTGAAAATCTAAATAAAAATTGATTTTCTTTCTCTCTCTCTCTCTCTCTCTCACTATCCCTCTCTCTTTAAACACACACACACACACACACACACACACACACACACACACAAAACACAAAACCAAAAAATCTAGTGGACTGGGAATGGGAAGTCCAGGTTTTAATCTGTTTTTCCTCCACTCAACCTTTTTTAAACTTGTGTCCTCATTTGCTAAAATGAGGTTGCTAGGTGGCTTATAGGAACATGTTGAGAAGTTAAATGACGCATGCTTGAACATGTTTACATAAATTTGGATTCAACAGATACTAGTTATCCACTGTTCTCCCTGAGTGGTGAAGGTCTGGAATTTCACATACCAGTGACAGGGCAAGAACCAGGACCAGCTGTATGGAGCTGCCACCAGCTGTGGTAGTCTTGGCTCAGCATTACCGCTATTCATGTACTTGTGCAGCCAAAGGTAAATTCCTGAGATATATCAACAAGGATTCTCATGCTGACATTGTTTTGTAAAATCCAAAACTGCAGACAACTGAAGTACTCATAAATTAGGAATTGATTAAATTGTGGTAAATCCATATCATAACTGTGCACTTTACAAAGAATGGCGTAAATATCCTTGGGAACATGTCCAAGACATATTAAGTGGAAAAAATGCAGGATGCTCAACTTTGTAAAATGTCTAAAAGAATGTGCAATAACTCATTAAGTGGGTCACCCCTGAAAAATAGTAGTGGGATTTGGAAGAGAAAAGAACTTCCTTTTTTTTACCCTTCAGTGCGGTCTGAAATTTTCATTATGAGCAAGTATTGCTTTTACAAAGCATTTATATCAATCTTTGTGATAGGGAATGTATTGCCTTTTATCTAAATATTTTAATATTTGGATGGAAAAAACAAATTGGAGGAAGGGGCTTAATATCTATTAGGTTAGTAATTTTGGAGTTTTGCCAGGCCACATACTACAAAATCAATTCAAAAACCTGTATATTGTTGAATTTGATTCAGTGTGTCAAATTTGGTCAAGTGATTTTTCTGCCACTTCTTTATTAAATAATCTAATGTTCTATGCTGGAATTTGAGCATTTTCATTACAATGTGATTTTGTATTTTGCAAGGCTTCAGATGTTTAAAGTATATATGAAAAATGCAGACTTAAATTTACATGGAATCAGTTTCTTCCCACCCACCAATTTAATATAAATTAGGTCTGACGTAATCTTTTGGGAGGTCAGTTTTTAGCTCATTTTATTTGCATGTGTAAAGAAACATGAAAGACAAAATAGATTCAAATTGATTTATTATAGGAGGGACATATTCCAAAGAGCTTAGCTAAGTAGATACTAAAACAAAGGGACTTATAAAAAATGCAATAATGTAAGGATTTTTCCTAATCCTGATTAGATTTTAAATTGTCCCTTCTGTAGTTTGCATAATTATAAGGCACTGCCACAGAATGAATAACAATAGAAAATAACTCATTAATGTCTGTTTCTTTTTGGCATCGTTCCAGGGTGTGCAACTTGATGTTTGCAGAGGAGACAGTCTGTAGCATTTCCCTATCTGATATGGAACATCAAAGATTGCTAGGATTTCTCTATTCCTAGACATTCCTCATTTTGTCTGAAGTGGTAATATCCTGAAAAGTCAATAACAGCATGAAATATAAAGTGTTGTGGCACTTCCTATTATATTATTTCAAATGCAGTGATGTTAGAAAAGTAGATTGGGCTTTCTTAGGTTTTAAACAAAGCAAATTATTTCAAAATCTCATTTTGAAGCCTAAGGTTATAATGTCGTTGCAATGCTGGGGACTAGATTACTTTCCAGAGCTAAGTTGGAAATACGCATCACTTTGAGGCCATAGTATTTAACATTAGTCCATTTTTAGTGTGGTGCCTACACGTTGGATATGCATTAGATATGCATCCCTAATTAGTGAATAATGAGATGTTGGACCTAGAGTATTGGGATTGTATTCTTCATTGTGCAATGTTTTTAATACAGGTTATGTCCTGCCCTAATGCATCAGGAAGTAACTGTCTACAGTGCTACTGATGACTTGCAAATACTGACGAAGTAAGCCGTTGCTATCATAATAGGGTTAAACAGAGCCTTTGGGTTTGCACTGATCAGCCCCTTGAAAAGAAGGAATCCTTTGATATGTAAATATGAATCCAACCGCGGATCCTGAATTGCATATCATCTTAGGACACACACTAAAACAAATAGACCCTCCTCTAGTCATTTAGTATGAAGATACAGTGTAAATATTAAGACAGTCTTAAGTGAAGAGCCATTAACATATAATTCTTTAGTGTTGTTTCTCATTGATAAATGATCCATTTATCAGGTTGAAACATACAGAAGTATTTTTACATCTGTTTGTGTAACCACCTTTGCTTATGTTTACTTAATTTTTTTACTATAGAAGACGTTTGAACATTGAATGAAAATTACATAGTTATTAGATTTGTAATGACATAATGCATCTATATGTGTGTTTGTAGTATGAGATATTATAGTTTAAAGATGCTTGGATATCAGTATTAACTGAAAAACTTTGTTAACTTACTGCAAGGAAAAATCATCTAACTTTGAACAGTGAATACCATTTAATAAATGTGTATAATAAATGTATACACTATATCTTTTTTTTTTTCAGGGCCTTGTACATGCTAGGCAAGCGCTCTGCCACTGAGCTAAATCCCCAACCCCTATACGCTATATCTTTGAGAGTATAAAAGAAAACTGCCCTCTATGTTTTTCAACCAAATATGTGCCTTATCAGTGGCCATCATGATGAGTATGGACTCTTAGGTTGCTCTAACTAGCAAGACCCCTAGTTACTGAAGTCTTCCTTTAGACTTGAGATTCCCATTTTTTCTTTCTTTTTCTTTTTAATATAGGGGAAGAGTGAGAGAAAGAAAAAATCAATTTTATTTATTTTTTCATCGTTTTTGTTTCTCTTACAATTGTTTATGTGTTGCTGGGGTTTGAACCTGGGTCCTTATGCATACCAGGCAAGTGCTGTAACCTGCTGAGTCACTGCTCCAGCCCTGAGATTTCCATTTCTGAATTAAGATAAGAATGACAAATATGGCCCTTGTGAAACATGCCTTTATATGTGAAAAAGTAGCAAATTCAAGAAGTACTTTTTCTTAGGGGCTTTTAATTTCTACGTTTTAGACTCATATTTTTAATAGCAGCAGTACTTTGCTGACTGATGAATATCTTTAGTCCTTAGTTCCTCCTGTGAGGAAATTCATTGTGTGCATTAAGAAAGTAAAAAGCACATGATTAATGTGAGGTAATATCTCTTCTAAATATGGACAGCTTTAGTTGCAAATATATAATTGTGTTACTTGGTTCAAATGAGTTTTTCTTGACGAAGAACTTCAGAAAGAGAAGTCTACCAGCATTCTGCATGGCTATATTTTAGTGTCCACTAGAAGATCTGAAAGGAAAAGTAATTCTAGTTCATAAACTTTCCAAAAGTAAAGTGTATCAGTAGTCACATATTCAGTTAAATTTTGTGACATCATCTCTGTGGAGTTTTTCCATTTCAGAATAATGTTCATCCACATCGATTTATTTGTCCTTGATTATCATTTTGCTCGAGTCTAGATTTCCTCCAAAAGATATGGATTTGCTGAACAAAACTCAAAATTCAGTTTATAAAAGCAGTACATAAATAAGCCCATTAGAAAAGATACTGTAGAAGGACATATTTCACTAAAACGAACTGGATTAGTAAGCCAACATATAAAAACAGATAGAAATTATTTGCAGATAGGCTGTCCATATACATTATAAGGACTACTGCAACCTGGTGGCAAAAACTTGGTGGCTTAAGACAACTGTCTCAGTTCTGCAGGCTTGAATTTTGAAATTAGGGTATTGGCTAGTCAGTTCTCCCTGATGGCTTTGGGAGAGAATCCTTCCATGCCCTTTCTAGCTTTTGGTATTTGTTGCAATCTTTACTTTTCTTTGGCTTTCAACCTCATGACCATCTTTTCCCTGTGTGTCTTTATATCATCTTCCCTCTGTGTCTTTTTCTGTGTATAGATTTCCCATTTCCATAAGCAAACCAATCATACTGGATTAGGATACATCCTAGTGCCCATCTTTAAACTATTTTCTAAAATGATCGCATTCCAAGGCACTAGCAGTCATCATTCTGGGGAACGCTGTTCAACAGATAGCATTCTGATATTGGAAATGTGAAGGGCATGTATTCACTGATATAGCAGAGGTTTCCTGGTAATAGTACTGGAAATGCAGCACAGGGGATCACATGGTCCTGCCCCACAGGAATCAAGAAGTCAAGTCACAGGAGACAAATGTGCCAGACTATTTCCAACAGACCCCTGAATAAGCACTATTGTTATTCATTATTTATTCAGTTGTTTAAAGAGTATATAAAAATCTAATGGATTCATGCAGTAGCACAGTTAAGATGAAATATGTTTTAGGCACATAATGCCACATACTGTAACCACATGAGAAAAGTATCCAGTGATCAAAGGTTTCTTTGGCTACTGAATATGCTGAGTTAAATAATTAAACAGGATTCTTCACTGCAAGACTTAAGATTATTATATATGCTGTTGTGCTTTTTAAATATAGATCAAGAGACTATGATGTTTCTCAAATTTTCTTGACCAAATGACTTTTCTTTATGGATAATCTCAAGGAATCACATTTCTTGGAAAACACTGTAAACTAATTTGGTGTCAAACTATACAATCTTGTTTTAAGTCACTACAAATTTACAGCTATCTACTGGCTACTATGATTAATCACAGCCTTTACAATGGGATTCGAGGTTTTCAGAAAATTACCACTGATATAGAAATATTCAAGAAAGTACAAGTTTCTCTCACAATGGTTGTAAGAATAATACTGTTTAGTGGATTGAATTTTTTTAACCAGTATATTTAGTGACTAACTTTGAAATCTAGTTAAAAGCGAGTCACTTGCATAGCAAGATGTAGCATATTTGCTTCAGTTTTATTAACACAGCATTTATTTCTGTATTTGAGACACAGTATGCATTTTAACAACCAATGTTAAACTCTGCCTGAAGTCTCCTGGGGAATTCTTACACCCCATCCTGCTGTGGTTAGATAGTGTGATGCACAGATGTTATTCAGGGCTTTGAAAGCATGCACATCCTGTATACTTTTGAGACAGTACTGCATTAATGATTATATATCAACTTGACGAAATTGAAACCATGTACCAAATTATGCCAGGAAAAATTTACAGTGAAGAAAATGTTTGGATTAGCAGTTTAGCCCTGGATCAATGTCTGAACCCGTCTTCTTTAATGAGAATTCTGGAACATAAAGTTGAGTGGTAGTCTTCAAAGCTGTAAGAGCCACAGATGAGCTGGAAGGTACTCAGATAAGTACCCTGGTCCGAGCTGACTTGGATGTGATATGTGACAGGGAAGGTCCTAGATCCTGCAGGGAGGAATAGTTTTCTTAGGATAATGTGTACACCCTTTTGGAGTCATGAAGTTATGACCAATATGAGGAATTGCGACACTATTAGGCCTATAAACTGTCACAAAATAGGGGGATGAATGAAGTCAAATTCTTAATTTTCCAGTGATAGAATCCCCCAAGCATCACTGCAGTGCTTTGCAAGCAAGTTCTTAATCTAAATTATCTGGCCCTTCTGCTAATTCTTTACCTTCAGCGTTACATATTTCAAGATAAAGATACTAGTCAACCTTAGTGGCTCCAAAAGGAGGTGACACAAGTCAAATCAGAGTGCAGAACTAAAAATGAATGGTTTTGACTTTTAAGTTCCATAATAACACTTCTTCCAGACTCATACTTCGTTAAATATATCTGTTTTGAGTTCTGTGAGTCTTGTTGCTATTAATTAGAAATCAGCTGTCACTGACGTTTGTTTTGCAGTTTACACCATAAATGCCCAACACATTCCACGTTCCTGGCACAGCTTTGATTGAATGAAGATGTTCCTGATTCTAGAGTCCCAGGAAAGCTCATTGGGGCTCTCTGGAACCAGAAGATAGTTTGAAAGGTTATAAGCCTTTGGAAATTGAAAACCACAGCACTAGACAGAGGCTTTCAGTTACCTTTGGGGATTTTTTGAGTCATCCAGCCTGTGGTATTTTTTTGTTTGCAGAATAAATACAGAGTCCTTCAGAAGTTGTTCCATTCTGCCTCAGTAATGGCTGTTAAAGAATTGATGTCGAGACTCTTGTGTTTTTAAAAGATTTTTTCAGTCTCCAGTTTAATAGCCGAATAGAAATACAGTACACTGTACATTATCCTCTTACGTGAGGCTACTCCTTGTAAAGAGAGGAAGCCAAGAACTTTCTAGTCATGTAAGCTCACCAGGAATAACCAGGATGTGTTGGGCTGCAGCAGAGCCATCTGTGATGGATACAAACGCTCCTCTGCAGTGCCAGCCAGTTCACTGAGCTTAACCAGCAGATATTCTTAATATTTGGAAATGGAAATCATAATTTAGAAATTGCTCGTCATTGACCAGCATTTTTTTTTTTTTTTACAAATTATGGGCGTTTCCTGACATTCTGGAGGTTAAAAAGACAGCAGAGTTGAAGGTATACCATTCTGGTGTGTATCCTGTTTCTAGAAGAAACAACTGTGTAGTTGGTTCAGTCCCAAGCATGCATCCACAAGGCACTGTTTTTTTTTTTATAGAGATCATATACACAAATGTTTATTTAAGTTTCCCTCATTTAATTGGAACAGCTGGGGAAATGCATTTGGTTCACTCATCTGAGCTTAGAGCAAATTTTTCATTAGAGATACCACTGAGGACTAAAATTGCTACGTTTCCCTTGAATCGGGGCTTCCAGTTTTAAATACGAAAAATTAAATTGTCAGTTTCAAAGATGCAGATCTTTCATCTTATAGATGTATCTCATTGTCACCCAGACCAGCAGTCATCAGGTGACCAGTTAGGGTGCTTTTTGATAGAGAGCAACTGATATGATTTCTGCCTAATCCACAGTGTCAAGAAGCATTCCAAATTTACTTTAGTGGAGGAGAGTAACAATCTAAGTCATACCAAATTTTGATGTACCACTTTTATTTAGCAGGACTGAAACTCTGAAACTATTTACATGTACAGAAACTTTTACCAGAAGAAAATACATTCTTTTTTTTTTTTCTTTTTAACCAGGAATTGGACCCTGGGACTCTTAACCACTGAGCCACATCCCCATCACTTTTTATGTTTTGAGACAGGTTTTCACTAAGTTGCTTTGGGCCTCACTAAGTTGATGAGGCTGGCTTTCAACTAGCAGTTCTTCTGCCTCAGCCTCCCAAGATGCTGGGATTACAGGTGTGTGCCACTGCACCTGGTTAGAAAATGTAATCTGATGTCATCTATAAGTATATTAAGCAGTTAGGAAGGAAGGTGGAGCTGGCCATATTACATTTAAAGGATTAGTTTTCACCTCCAGGCATAAATTCCTTAGGGCACCAGCTGGCATCTGACCCTAGCCCCTAGCTTACTATCTGGCTGTTGTAGTTTAACCTGAGCAATATTCTCAGTAATTTTGATGGGCTTTTTTCAATAATTGTTGAAGTTTTACATATGATTTACTACAACTTTGAAAGCTTAGTTACAGATTTATTTGCTATGAGTATAATTTGGCTGTGATGCCTGTCACAACCCTATGAAGGAGGAAAGACATATTTTCCTCTCCCTTTTAAGAGAAGAGAAATAGGAACAAAAAGGGTACATCATCTTCTTACTGCTGCAAGAAGGAAGAATCTAAGATTCCCACTGACATCACTTTACTTTTATTGTTAAAAAGAATAACCTTTCCAATGGCCTATAATTCTTCGGAATTACCTATGAATTATGGGAAAAAGTGAATTCCATTTGGCTTGTCAATTTTTAATGTGCTAAATCTTGGAATAGGATAAAGATCAATTAAAGTTTTGTACAATAAGATAATGTTCTGATTTTAATAAATTGGTTTTTAATTGTATTTACATTTAATTAATTCTCTTATTTTGCCTGCTTCTACTTATGAGCTACTTGAATGTTAAGTTTTATTTCCCTTGCAGAATTTAAGCAGGTGAGGTACAATACGTATGAAAATAGTTGGAAAAATATAAAGTATGTCACAGTTTATTCCTGGGTAGTTGGTATGTAATGTCACTTTTAATAGGCTTTATACTTTTTGGATGTAAGCATTTAGATATAAGAAACATAGCCATAAAAAACAATGTTGTCAACATTTTTAGTTACCTTAAAATTTACCCATTGCAATGTAAAACTGAATGATTTTTAATTAATTTATAGTTACACCATGATCACGAAAGTTCGGGTTTAGAAAATTTTCATCAACATCCAGATTCCTAGAAGCATTTACTTTCAGTCCAGTCAATCACTGCTATTTTCTGTTTCCATAAATTTGTATTTTCTAGATATTTCATGTAATGCAATCACACAAAATGTAGTGTTTGTGTGGGCTGGGGATATAACTCAGTTGGTAGAGGGCTTTCCTAGCAATTTCGGTCCCCAGCAACACACACACACACACACACACACATACACACACACACACACACACACACACAGATACATGCATGCAGTACACACACACACACACAACGTCTTTTGTGTCTGAATTCTTTCATGGAGCTTACTGTTTTAGAGATGTTGTTCCCCTTGTCATTAGTTATTGAATAATGTTCCATTGTATGTCTTACCACATTTATCTGGTAGTGGAAACTTCAAGCTATTTGAATGATGCTGCCATGACCATTAATTTGACCATATTTTCAGTCCTCTTAGGACATAAAAAAGATTCTTAGGGGTGTATTGCTGGATCATATGACATGTTTATATTTACAAGAAACTGCCAGTGTTTCAAAATGACCATACCAGTTTTTATGAGCAATACCTAGGTAATTCAGTTTCTGCCTTATCAACATTTGATATTGTCTCTCCTGGCCATTCTGGTACATGTGTAGTGATACCTCACTGTGGCTTTAATCTATGTTCACAATGAATAATGATTCCACATGCTTATTAGCTATGGTTACTGCTACTTTGGCAAAATATCGATTGACTGTTTTGTCCATTTTTAAATTGGTTTGAGTTAATGCTCTTTGTATATTTCAGATAGAAATCTTTTTGTCAAGTATAACTTACAAAATAATTATAGTATGTGGTTAATCGTTTCATTTTCTTATTGGTATCATTTGAAAGGAGAAGCTTTTCAGTTTTAAATCCAGTTTATTAAGTTTTTCGTTTTA
>PVKS010031195.1:0-23655 GCA_004027875.1 Aplodontia rufa
TGGCAGGGTTTGGGTTTGGAGTTCTGCTCTTGAGTCTCTGCCAGGGCTGGTGTTGGGCAATCCACAGCAGGACTTCCGCTCACAGTGTCTCAACAGGACGCCCCCGGACGCCCCAGCCAGCCTCAGTTCCAACCACAGCAGGCCTCATTAGTGCCCCAGCTCAGATTTACACAGATGTAAATCAGGTCATTAGCACCTCAAGCTTCTGCAAGGAGGTGTGGCCAAAAGGGAATTTAAGGGCGACAGAGTGGGGGTGGGGAGCAAACTTTGAGCCCAACTTAATATTTAACCTCTCTGACAATGGGATTACAAATCTTCCCCACCCCGATCCCAGGCAGCTTCTGGGGTAAAAGAGTCGATAAATACTCGGAGATAACAGATGGGGCTGGGCGGGAGGAAACGCACTGCTGCTTTGTAGCTCAGATGCCAGGTAGCTGTGCTGGCCCAATAGGAAGCCACTCTCACGGGGCAAGCTGTTGTCAGCCCCCTGCTCCATCCCTAAGCACACTTTACCTTCCTTTGTCCGGAGAAGAAGCGCCCCATACCTCTTCACACAGTTTTAAATCATTGTGAGGCTGGAAATGGAAGGGAAGATAATTCCAGGAGGAGGGGGTGGGGAGAGCCATTTCTGGTAAATAATTAACAATAAAAAAATGTTTCCCTTTAAAAAAAAATAAAGTGCCCAGCAGAACTTTCAACTTCTCTAATTTGGAAAGTCAAAAGTTTAACTGGGCGCCAGAGAGCTGGTGCCAACGCCAGTTTCCAGCCCAGTCATGCTGGTGGTGACACCTCAGCTCAGGCCACCTCCCCTGGAAGACACAGAGGCTGAGTGAAAACAGTTGATGGACTCTAGCTTTCCTATAGAGGCCCAGGCAGGAAGGCAGGGTCCTCAGGCCTCATCACAGGTGTTGAGGATTCCCCCACAGGGCTTCCCAGAGCCACCCAGTGCGTTCCCAGACTGATGGCCAGTCAGGACAATGGAATCATTTGTTCGGGAGTCAAACCCGGGTTTCCATTCTGGTTTGGTCACTACCTGGTTTGTAACTTCATACAAGTTACTAAACCTCTCTGAGCCAGTTGACTTCACCATAGCTTGGAGTCAATGAAACTGCTTTTGCAGAATTGTCACCAGGATAGTATTGTCAGTATTCGGCAAACTGTGAATCATGGACCAAACTTATCTGAAACCCGTTTTAAAAATACAGTGAGCAGTGGCTCAGCGGTTACGGCACTTGCCCTGCATGCGCAAGTACATGGGTTCAAACTCCAGCACCCACGTACACAACTAAGTGTCAGAGCAACGAAAGCCATGTGAAAAACTCAATAAAAATTAATCTCTCTGTCTCTGTCTGTCTGTCTCTGTCTCTCTCTCCCATTCTCTCTTTAAAAAAAAAAAAAATACAGATCCGGGGCTGGAGCACTGGCTCAGTGGTTGGATCTCCTGCCTGGCATGTGCCAGCACCAGGGTTCAAACCCCAGTACCACGTATACAATGAAGTGTCAGAAAAATAAACACCAGATGAAAAAATAAATAAAATTGATTCTGTCTCTGTCTCCCTCTCTCTCCCTCTCTCTCACCTTAAAAAAAAAATTAAGGGCCGGAGTGATGACTTAGCGGTTATGGTGTTTACCTGGCATGCGTGAGGATGCCACTTCGAATCCCAGCACCACATATACAATGATGTGTCAGAGCAACAAAAGCCACATGGAAAATTAAATAAAGTTGATTTTCTCTTTTTCACTCTCTCTCACCATCACTCTCTCTTTAAATAATAATAATAATTTTTTTAAAATAATAATAAAAATACACTTCCAGGGCCCAGGCACAGTGGTGCAAACCTGTAATTTCAGCGATTTGGGACCTGAGGCAGGAAGATCACAACTTCAAAGCCAGCCTCAGCAACTTAGTGAGGCCTTAAGCAACTTAGCAAGACCCTGTCTCAAAATGAAATTTTAAAAAGAACTGGGGATGTGGCTCAGTGGTTAAGCGCCCCTGGGCTCAATCTCCAGTACCAATAATAATAATAATAATAATAATAATGATAATACAGTATCTGGCTGGCTGGAGCAGTGGTCAGTGGTAGAGTGTTTGCCTGGCATGCACAAGGACCCAGGTTCAATCCCCAGCACCACATATACAATTAAGTGTCAGAGAAACAAACACCAGATGAAAAAATAAATAAAATTGATTCTCTCTCTTAAAAAAAAAAAAGTTCCTAGTTTTATTGGAAAATGGCAGTCCCCACTGAATTATTTATCAACCATAACTGTTTTTGTGCTACAGCCGAGAAGCAGAGCATGTGCAGGCCTACAAAACCTGAAACACTTACTCACTGACATTCTCAGACCTCTGGGATCTGCAGCCAGTGTGACAGGTGGAGGAGGTGCCAGCTATCTCCAGCACTGTCATGTGGGGTTTCCTCTGTTTTCCGAAGTTTGGCTCTTGTTCCTCTTACTATTTCACCCACAGTCCCTGAGCTGGCAATGACCTTGGTTGTGCCTATCCTTATGCTGCTGAGCCTGGATGAGGTGCTAATGATAGCATTTCTCACATTTGTTAGGACCAGGTGGGCTTCTGCCCTGGGGGACTACCAAGTCACTTGACAGACTGTGGCCTGGGATCTCAGTGGCCCAAATCCTCCTAAAAGCCAGCATTTGCCTGGGGATGAGGAACAGAGGAAAGAAGGAAGTGAGCAGTTCTACTCTCCCTGCCTGTGGTCAGGGAGCTGCCTGGGCTGCAGGACAGTGCAGACCCCTCCCCACAAGAGAGCCAGTCCCCGGGCCAGGGCCCATCTCTGCCCCCCTGCATGTGTTCCTCAATGGACAGAATCAGAAAATGCTTCTGAAGCCAACTTCAGCACCCTGTTGAACTTGGCAGAGACCCTCCATGAACAGGGGATGATTGACAGCGTCCCTCCCTGCTCATGTGCTTCCTGTATTCCTGTACACTAAACCGCAGGGATCACCCTCTTCCCCTGTAATTGAGAGGAGCCCGGCTGGTCCTGCCCGCAGTCACCTTCCACCTGCCCTGGTGGCCGGTTCCACTGTCTGCTGGTCTTCCCCATAGCCACACTCTGAGGAGCCAGCTAGCTGCTGCCTCGCTCCACCTGCAATTTACCCATCAACTTCAAGTCTACACGGCCCACGCACCTGTCCAAAGACACAGCCAGCAAGGCCAAGCCCTTGGACCTTCCCACTGAACTGAGGCCTACCACGCAACAGGCATTACATTAAGCCTCATGAGCATTGGTACGTTGGTTCTCAAAGTCCCTGAGACCCTTTCAGGACATCTGCAATATCAAAACTGTTTCCTAAGGGACTGGGGATGTAGCTCAGTGGTAGAACATTTGCCTGGCATGCAGGAGGTCTTGGGTTTAATCACCTTTACTGGGGGGAAAAATTTCATAACCCTTCATGATATTATTGAGGTATTATTTGCATTTTCACTCTTATTCTGTCTTAAGTATACAATGGAATTTTCCAGATGATATATGATGCATGGTGATGTCATCACTTTGACGGCCCATGAATGTCTCATAGAATTTTCTAAGGTGAAGTCTTTGAGTGTCAAGGAATCCTAAGATGAAATTCCTTGAGAACTGCTGTGCTACTGTGGTCTTATTTTGGAACCCTCACCCAACCCTATGAGGCGGATGCTACCATAACCAGTTAACAGAAGAGGAAACGGAGGCAAAGGACTAGCCTTGGGCCGCACAGCTAGGCAGCTGCTGAGCTGGGACTGGAAGCTGGTTCTGTTTAGTGCCTGCGTAGCTGTCCCCTGAACCTGCCATCTGGAGCTGGAGGCCCAACCTGGGTGCCCATGGTCAGCTCTGTGGGCCTGTCATCTGCTCATTCAAGCAAGACAAGCCAGGGTTCCCTTGGGTGGCCCCTGAAGTCCTTTCCCGGTGAGTTCCCCAGGTACAGAGCTCATGCGTGCCAGCCTGCGAGGACAGGTAAGGACAGCTGAGGACCATGACAGAGGAGGGGTCAGCAGGGATGGGCAAGGGGGTCCAGGAGCGGTCACCTTTGCTTATCACTTTCCCTCAGATTTCAATTTTCCATTCTTTATCTGGACACAGAGTCTAGGCAGATTTCCATCCAATGGCTTTGCCAAGAAGAAACGACTTTAAGAGAAAAGAAAGACGCAAATGAACAAAGCAAAACCTGCTCAACACTGAAAGGTCTGCCCAGCCTTGCCTTCCCTGGGTTCTCCTGTGCTAATGGCTGTCCCCAGTGTCCTAGGCCAGGGCTCAGCTTTGTTTGGTGTGAATGAGAGAGGAGAGCACCTGCTGGTCTCTTAAACAAACAGCACCATTTAAATAGGATGGGGACATCTTTGGCTAAGGAACCCTGAGAAACAGAATCCCTGACTTCTGTGCTCTCTTTCTCTCTTTCTCTCTGCGTGTGTGTGTGTGTGTGTGTGTGTGTGATGTTTTGTTTTGGATTTTTTTTTTAATTCTGAGAGCTTCAAAAGAGGCTTGGGTGGCCCAGGGAAGGCCCCTGTTCTTAGTTCCTTTCCCTCCCATTTAGCTTTTGTGGACTTGCTCCTTCTATTGTTCTTGTCCGTGGATTTGGGCTGTAAAATAAAGAGATTGGATTCTCAAAAAGAAACAAATGTGGCCAGAACAGAGATGTAATTAAATCACACCTGTAACCATGAAGTCACTGCAGCCGCTGGGGTCTGTACTGTTTTTCTCAGGCAGTGACTTTGAGTCCACCAACTCAAATCCACCTGAACCTTGGAACTTGGACCAGTGCACCCTCTCACCAGACCACCCATTCCATCCCCATGGTCTGAATTCTGCCTCCTTAATTTGCCTGAAGTGTTTGGTATCACAGGGAGGAAATGAATTTGGGCATGAAATAGACATGCAGTAGAATCTCAGGGTGGCTCCTTCAACTCTCCACCTGACTTGGGGCAAGCATGCCCCACATTGCCCTGGCTCGCCTTCAAGTTCACCTGCAGTTCCCTGGGCCTGCTAACAGATCCCTCATGGAGTACCCAAGGTCTCTGATTTGTGACCCAAAGGTTTTCCCTGAGACCAGAGGAGTTTGCTGAGCCCTTGAGCAGGACTACCTGAGTTCCCCAAAGCAGGCATCCCCCCAAGAGGGAGGGAAAGAGCTGGTACTGGGCACTGGATTCTCATAGGACCTCCAGCAGGGTGAGGTACTGCTGGTCCATTGGCAGCGCCTGCAGTCTCTCTCCCTTCCCTAATCCCCCACTTGTGCTTCCAGAATCACCTCCTAGAAGAGCTACCTGTTCCCAAGTCCTCGTCATGGGATCTGCTAATACGAGTCGAATTATTATTAGCAGATCCCTAATTCAGAATCAGAAATGGGCCAAAATGTAGAACTCCTCAAGCAGACGTGAGGTCACAAGTAGAAGATTCCATATGGGCCATATCTGCCCTGATGCAGAGGATCATGGTCAAAAAGCATTGGATAAAATTACCTTGAGGTTACCTGTATAACGTGTGTGTAAAACAAAAAGGAATTTCGTGTTCAGATTTGGGCCCCACTCCTAAGGTGTCTCGTTATGTATATGCAAATATTCTAAAATCTGGGAAAAAAATTTTGAAATTCTGAACCCTTTTGCTCCCAAATAGTTAGGATAAGGGCTACTCCACCTGTACAGCAGATTACTTAACCTCCATGAATCTCAAGATTTATCCCATTGGTAAAGAGGGCTGGATTCCTCCCTGGCGTCATTTTTTCTTTTTATTTATTCATTTTTGTAGTACTGGGAATTGAACCCTAGGGTCCGTTTCCACTGAGCTATATCTCCAGCCCTTGTGTTTTATTTTATTTTGTTTTAAGCCAGGATCTTGCTAAGTTGACTTTCAATTTGCTGAGGTCACAGGCATGCACCACTCCACGCAGATTCCTAGGGTTACTGATGAGTAGCAATGTGTAATAATCCTCAGAATGGCAAATGCAGAATGTGTTTGCTGTCTCCATGAGCCTATGTGTCGTGTGTGCTCTCCGGACTTGAGTGGGTGTTTATTAAGCCTCATTATTTCATGATCACTGTGGGTTAAAATTCAGGGTACACAGGCTGAGGTTTGCAGAATGAATGTTCCATACTTGTACCAATGTCCTTACATTTTTATTTGGGCCCCTGTGACAAATGAAAAATGGCTACTATAGAAGAGAAAGGAAATGAGGTCTTTGGGTGAGAAGACAAATTCACCATTCACTTGTCAGAAAGATTCCTGAACCTTCAGCAGGAGCATGGAGAAACAGAGAGGCTTGAATCCTGGCCCTAGCACTTGATGGCTGTGCAAATCTGAACAACTTATTTGATTTTTTTTTAAAGAGAGAGAGACAGTGAGAGAGAGAGAAAGAGAAAAAATTTTTATTTAGTTTTTCATGTGGCCTTCATTGCTTTGAGACTTCGTTGTGTACGTGGTGCTGGGGTTTGAACCTGTGTACTGGCGCATGTCAGGGAAGCACCATAACCGCTGAGCTACTGCTCCAGCCCAACTTATTTGATTTTGATGAGCCTCAGTTTCTGTCCTTGCAGATTTGTAGTAGAGAGAGTTAGAAATAATATCCACACACCTTTAGCATGAAGCAATATCATGGAATGAATGATATGGCTTCTGCTTTCAGAGATCTTAGGATCTCATTGGGAGGTAAGAAAGACACAAGAATGGCAGATGCAGGGCCTAACTGGGTCTTTACCACCAATACTTACTGAGCACCTACTATGTGCTAGGCACTAGATGGAGGTGCTCACCACAGGATGAGCCTACTTCTCTTCCTTTCTTCTTTCTCCTTCTTCCCACTCTTCCTTCCATCTCTATCTTCTTTCTCCTTCTTTTTCTCATGTATATTCTTCAAATCCTTCCTGTCTAAACCTATTTTCCCCCTTCCCTGCCAGAACCATAGGCTTCCACCAGCAAAATTGCTTGGCCTCTGGGGGCTGCTGGTGCAAGAGAGACAGAGCCCTGCAGATCCAGCCATCCTTCCGTGCAAACTGGGACAGGCTTCTTCTAACCCCAGAGTGTGTGAATTTGGATGGCAGAGCCTCATAACCACCAAATTCATCAAACGTCTCTGAGCTCCATTATACGTAAGGAACTCAGCAAATCGATGTGTGCAACCAGCTCATACCAGCTCGTAAGGGCCAATTATTTAATTTCCAGGGATTTTGCAGGTGACTGATGTCACATTGGTAGCTTGAAATCAGCCACAGTGTGGGTGTTTACACGACAGAAGTTGGCAAACACTACAAATCAGGATTTATTTCCTCAGAGAGCTGCTTGTTAACCGCCTACCAACACACCTTACCCAACTGGAGGTGACACAAGGCAGAGAGTGGTGAGGAAACAGGCCCTCCCTTCAAGGAGCTGCACAGCAAGCTAGAGAATGACGATGGAGCGGGTGTCACTGACTTACAGCCAGGAGAAGTTCAAGTTCCAGGTGAGTGCCAGGGTAGCTTCCTTCTGTGCTAATCTCTCTGCACCTCCCTGCCTTGCAGAGGACACCCGGAAATGATATAAAGGAAACCCATTGTGATCTACACTCAGTGTAGATCTTAGGGAATGAACAGACTTCAGAGGGACTTTGAGGGTACCACCCCCCAAAGCTGTACTCATGGGTGGGGGCAGAGAAAGATTTGTCTTCTTCAATCCACAGTCAGTAGGGAGTTTGTGGATATTTGAATGATTTTTTTTTTTTAATAAAGAGAGAGGGACAGTGAGAGAGACAGAGAAAGAGAGAAACAACTTTATTTAGTTTTTCACATGGCTTTAGTTGCTCCAACACTCAGTTGTGTACATGGTGCTGGGGTTTGAACCCGGGTCCTCGTGCTTGCCAGGCAAGCACTGAAACCGCTGAGCCACCACTCCAGCCCTATTTGAATGATTGATGGAATGTCCTTACCAGGTGAAGAAGAATGGCTATTGCAAGCATGTGTCTTAGGCTGCCATCTTTAAAACAATTGCTAGCCGGGCATGATGGCACATGCCTGTAATCCTGGCAGCTTGGGAGGCTGAGGCAGGAGGATCTCAAGTTCAACGCCAGCCTCAGCAATTTAGCGAGGCCCTAAATGACTTAACAAGACCCTGTCTCAAAATAGAAAATGAAAAGGACTGGGGTTGTAGCTCAGTGGTTAAGCATCCCTGGGTTTGATCCCTGGTACCAAAACAATAAATAAATAAAAATACTGGCTGGATGTGGTTATGTATACCAGCTACTTGGGAAGTTAAAGAAGGAAGGTCACAAATTGGAGACCAGCCTGGGCAACCTAGCAAGACCCTGTCTCAAAAGAAAAAATAGAAGGAGCTGGACATATAAACTCAGTGGTAAAGCACCCCTGGGCTCAATCCCCAAGAAGGGAAAAAAATGCTGTTCAGAAGGAGATATGGGTGACTCCCTTTATAGACTGAGATTTCTTCTTAGGCTACTGGTTGGACACCATCTTTAAGGTCACCCCATGAACTGATTATGGCTCTCATCAGGACCCCGATACCATCTCTCACACCCTCTCCATTACCCTAATGAAAGTCCAGGGCCACAGCATTCACATTTGGAACCACATACTCTGAAGTTCAATTGTAGGAAGATATAAGTATCATTTCCCCTAATAATTTAATAGTCTGTCTTCCCAATCAAATTGCAAAACCCTGGAGGGTATGGAATATTGTTTCATTTGAGCTCCAGGTGCCCTGTGAGTACTCAGCAGGTCTCAGGAGTTAGATCCTTGGGGAATACTAACAGTACAGGGCTGCGGGGTCCAGGGAGAGAGGGCCTCCAAGATGGCAGAACTTCCAGAGAGCAGCACTCTGTAAGCACTGGCAAGTCAGTCCTCTGCAGGGTTCTTTGTCCTCTGATGAGGGTGGCCCTTAAGCCCACAGTGACTTCGCATAAGCCTCCATTTCAGGTCTGGCTTTTTTTTTTTTTCCCTTCCTTTTCTTTGTTCCTCATGGAGAGCCCAGGGTGTTTTTGGTTTTCTCTCTTGCACTGCCTGACTGTGGCAGAATGTTCCAGGAACATCTAGTCTGAGAGCACTCAGTGTGCTCTGAGGCCTGGGTACATGTTGTCCACTTGGGTGGAGTGGCCACCCGGGACTATTAACATGGAGGAAGTCCCACCTCCCTGAAGTGAAGGGTAGCAGGTGGGGTATGGTGGGCATGCTCAAGTCTCCGGAGCAATCCTGAGGCTCTGAGAACAAACAGGATGCCAGGTCATGTAGGTGTCATAACCCCAGAGTGGCGATCAGGCCTGAGATGAAGGCCAAAGCCCCTACCTCAAGGGCTCCCTTCTCCCCATGCCTGTCAGCTCCCAGCATCTCCTTGGCTTCAGAAATAGGTCCAAACCAATGCTGGTGTCTTGTGTTACCTCAGTCTGATTCTCCATGAATCTCCCCCTCCTCAAAAGGCCACTTCTTAGTGGCCTTCTTGGAGGACATTCTGTACACCAACAACGAATAGTTATAACGGGGAGGGTTCACACCCTTGGCATCTGCTGCCATCTGAGCAGCCCCTGTTCCACTCATAGAACAAGGACATTTTGCTCTTCTTCCTCTCAGAGTCATTTACCCTGAAAAATCCACTGGTCCTTAAATCAAACTCCAGACCAATTTTATGCTGTAATAGTAATCCACACCGTCTGGCTATGACCAGATCCAAACGCCAAATGGTGAGCTTGTTTGAGAAAGTGCAGTTTTGTGAGCAGCAGTAGAGGGAAAATGTTAATAAAGGGCACTTTGCTGAGCAGAGGTTAAACACTTTCATACTTCTCAGCTAACACAGAAACTTCCCTGAATTCTCTTAAAAAAAAAAAAAAGTTCTTCGTAATCTGATGTTTTACCTCATTAAATGCTGCAATTTGAGAAGCAAGGAAAGGACTGAGTTGAAAATTGGCACCTGGTTCAGGTCACCGAGCTGTTATTGTGTGTCTGGTTTGCCTGGTTCACTCCAGGAGAGGGCTCAGCTGAGTAACAGGAAACGGGAGGCTCTGAGATTTCCTATGGCCTCCCGGAAGCCTTCTTTTCTTAGCCCCAACCCATAAAGCCTACTCTGATCTCTTCCTCCACCACCTCACCTGGGGATATACTGACATGTTAGGTGTTTTTGGTTGGGGTGTGTGTGGTGCTGGGGATTGAATCCAGAACCCTGCACATACCAGGCAAGTGCTGTACCACTAAGCCATCTCTCCAGCCCCACCATGTTGGTTTTTGAACCCTGAAAGATTGAGAAATGTGGAAACATTCTTCCTTTTGTCCCTGCCTCACTTTCTCCTTTCCTTTCTCTACTTCTATCATTTTCTTCTGCATTTCAGTTTGATTCCCTTCTCCAATAACAGTACTGAAATTTCTACTAAGAAAATACAGAAACGATTTTTCAAAACCAACAGCAATGCGCCAAGAACCATAGATGGGCGAATTCTGTGGTATGTAAATTATATCTCAAAACTGTTTAAAAGAAGAAGAAGACAATCTAGGAACCGTAATCTGGTTAGATGGGAGATTGAAGTTACATTTACAAAGCAGTGTACATAAGACTAAGGAATCTCTAACCACCCACATCTAGAAATAGCCCAAGTAGAAGGAGATTAAGTGGTATATTCACCCTGATGGGAGTCATAATTGTTCTTTTTCTTCCCTTCCAAAGACCAAAATGGCAGATGAGTTCAAGGTCATAGCCAATTTGGGCACAGAGTATATCTCTGTAGGTGGGAATATTTCCACTATTACACCAAGTCTCATCTAAGTATCCTCGTGTTTGAAATCTCAGAGGTTAAGATCAAGTAAGGATAGCTTCCTTTTCTCAGAACAGGCTGGTTAAAATGTAGGTGACTCATATTTGTCAGGGACAATTTGCTTTTATCTGACTTTTTTCCTCATTGACATCACTTCCTCCTCACCCTGTGCTACCCTGGGCCTCCACATACCACCTGCACCCACTCACACACTCACAGCTCCCTATAGGAAATTCGCCACTTTACGGGCTTCGTAAAAGTGCCATTCTGAATAAACACAAAAGCCATCAACTGCTCTTGAATTGTTGGTCTTAAATATCAGCCAGGCTTGCTCGGCAGGCATATGGGTCCTGTTCTTTGCATGATATCATCATATAAAGAGTAAGGACCTTAGGGGCATCTTAATGAGGTGGTAATGAGGAAAGAATGTTCTGGTTTTGGGGGGGGGGCCTGGTGCCCTCTGATGTTCAGACTGCTTGCTCCGCAGTATTAAGGAGAAAGAGTGCAGAGAGAATCAAAGATGGTATTGAGGTAGGAGAGGGATGTGTGTGGACAGTGTTTGGAACTTTCTTAAACTGCCTTTTATTGCCCTTGAAGACTAGCCCACAATGTCATGAGGACACCGGAGTCCTAGAGTGGCAGCTCCAACGTGCTTCCTCCTCTACCCTTCCGACCTCTGTACATTCCCTTTCTTCTACATATGCCGCCTTCCTTGTTGGGCTGTGCCCTTGTTGTTTTGCTTTGTGTTGTAGGATGCCCTTTGTTGCTCTTGAAGACCAGCCACTCTTTCTCTTTATATAAACCGCTATGGAGCAATAGGGTGAGGGCACTTCCGACTTGGCCATACAGATGGTCTTTATTCTCCCATTTGCTTTCCTTCTTTTCAGACTCCTGGATCGTTGAGAAAGGTCTTTCAAATGAGAAGTGACAAACTCCTTCCTTTGCTTAGTGATTTAGCCTCTTTTGGGAGAAAGAATTGTATAAAACTAAAGTAGCATTGCTATAACTGTTTTCGTGTAAGAAGAGATGGGCTGTCATTCATTCATTCCTAACCTAAATGTTCTTTTAGGGACATCAGAGGTCTCCTGCATATTTATGCCCTAAATTTGGTTTGCTGTATCATCACTTACTTTATTTTTTAAAGAGAGAGAGAGAGAGGGAGAGAGATAGATAGAAAAAGAGAAACACTTGTATTCATTTCCTCATCTGGCCTTTGTTTCTCTGATACTTAGTTGTGTATGTGGTGCTGGGATTTGAACCCAGGTCCTTGCACAAGCCAGGTTAGTGCTCCAAATGCTGAGCTCCAGTCCTCTTCACTTTTTACTAACAGGATTCCACAGTCTTTTAAAAATGATTCTCCTATTCCAAGAGCTCCCTTGCTGCTATTGCTAGTTAATTCAGACTAGAATCAATCATCCATCCCTCCATTTATCAGTCCAGCCAGCCAGCCAGCCATCTGCACATCCATCCATCCATCCATCAATCTGCCCATCCATCCATTCATCCATTCATTCAATTCATTCAACAAATATTTATTTATCAATACTTTCATAATACCCAGGTACTCAACCAGATGGCTAGGTAGGGGTGGAGCAGTGAGTCCAGATACCCACCTCTGGGAGGATTTAGACAATCACAGTGTGGGGTGCACTGGAACCCAAAGGAGAGGAAGATGAACAGAGTTAGGGACTACAGGAGAGAGCCCTTGCAGAAATGCTATCTGAGACCCAAACGATGAAGAGGAGGAGGGAGGGGGTGGGACTTTTCTCAGAAAGAAAGATATGCACAGCTGTTTCTGCTACTTTGCTGAGCACAGTAATTCATCTGGCTGAACCCAGAGCCTCTATGTCATGATGGATTTTTTTTTTTATTAGATGAATGTGGAGTTACAGTTGAGGGGGAATCATTGTCAAACAATCAGGAACATGATGGATTTTTTTAAATTTATTTGTTCAACTTGGTCTAGTATATTGGAGGTAATCCTTGTTACATATTTATGCATACATAGATATTGACTATGATGGATTTTCATGTAGAAAGAACATAGACTTGGACTTAGTGACTAAGGACTACCAATGAAAACTTTTCCGGGCCTCCATTGCCTCATTCATAGCATGTGCAAGATAATCCCTGCCCCCCAGAGTTGTCTGAAGGATTAGGAATGTTGTGGGCAAAGCCCTTAGCACCTGAGAGGTCTTCACAAATGGTAAATGTTATTACTTTAAAAGAACAGAAACATGATCAGCAGCTAAGGGCAGGGAGAGGGGGAGGAGAGGTCTCCCTGGAAGCTATAAACAAACAAACAAAAAGTAAGGACAAATAAACAGACATAGCCAGGGTCCATCTCAGGAGGTAGTGAGTCATTAATCAGGTCTGGGGCGAGTCTCTAGCAATAGGATTTCCCTGAAAGCTCTGTAGGTGATTCTGATACTGGCCAGGGCCCAGAACTGCTACCCTACCCTGCAAACAGGGGGGCCTATTTGCAGGAACAGAGCTGCCACTGAAAGTACTTTGAAACCACAATTGAGAACACAGTAACTGTGATTTAAGGTAACGATTAGATAGGTTTGTAATGTGCTGATGATCAGTGTCCTTCCCCACTGGGTAACTGGGAAGGGAGCTCTGAATCAGTGAAAGTAGAAGAGCTAGTAATGATGCCTGTAAAAATGTCTGGCTTGAGTCAGAGTGGAATTTAGCTGTCATATTTCTCTTGACTGACCATCCTAACCCATTGGTAATTGATCTAGCAAATTAGTAACTCATATCATACAGCAGCTTAAACTTTCTAGAGTTCACAATTGCTGGCTGAAAATAGACATCTGGTTACAGAATTTCCAGCATAACTAGAAAAGAAAAATTCAGACACTTGCTCATTAAAAGTCTCAATATTTCAATGTACTGTCTGCAATTTTAGTTGTTCAAGGTGGAATTTTTTATTTATTTTTTTTTAAGGGAGATGAACAGTGAGAGGGACAGAAAGAGAGAATCAGTTTTATTCAGTTTTTCATGTGGTTTTTGTTGCTCCAACACTTTATTGTGTACATAGTGCTGGGTTTTGAACCCAGGTCCTCGCTCACATGCCAGGCAAGAGTAGAATTCTTTTCTTGTCTTTCTTTCTTTCTTTCTTTTTCACAGAGAAGGACAGTGTGTGAGAGAGAGACAGAGACAGAGAGAATCAATTTTTATTGAGTTTTTCCCATGGCTTTCATTGCTCTGACACATAGTTGTGTACCTGGGTGCTGGGGTTTGAACCTGTGTACATGTACATGCTGGGCAAGCCAAGCCACCGCTCCAGTCCAAGGGTAGAATTCTTTTTTTTAAATAGAAAGGGTAGAATTTTTTTTTTTTAAATAGAAAGGGACAGTGAGAGAGACAGAGAAAGAGAGAAACAACTTGATTTAGTTTTTCACATGGCCTTAGTTGCTCCAACACTCAGTTGTGTACGTGGTGCTGGGGTTTGAACCCGGGTCCTCGTGCTTGCAAGGCAAGCGCTGAAACCCCTGAGCCACCACTCCAGCCCCCCAAGGGTAGAATTCTTAAGAGAATGTTTATAAACATTCTTCCCAGGAAAAGAGTTTATAGGGTGTCTCTTATTCACTCCCTCACTATAAGACATCCACTACAAAGGTTAAAGTTTGGATTTACCTTCCGCTTAGGGATAGCACTACCTATGAACTGCTGGAAAAATCTCAAGAATAAGCAAGCTTTGGGGCTGGAGCGGTGGCTCAGCGGTTTCAGTGCTTGCCTTGCAAGCACGAGGACCCGGGTTCAAACCCCAGCACCACGTACACAACTGAGTGTTGGAGCAACTAAGGCCATGTGAAAAACTAAATCAAGTTGTTTCTCTCTTTCTCTGTCTCTCTCACTGTCCCTCTTTCTAAAAAAAAAAAAAAAAAAAGAATAAGCAAGCTTTGATTTTCAAAGTTGAATGTTTTGCTCTGGAGCTAGACTAAGAGGCAACTAAACATTCTTGATTTGGCCTGAATCATTCCAGAAAAGAAAAGGTCTACTATCCAACTCTCTCCAAATACTGTTCAAAGAACCTGCCTGGGGATCAGGAGGATGGAGCTCATTAAACATGCAGATTTCTGGGCCCTAGCCCAGCCTTACTGATTCTGAATTTCTGAAGGCAGAGCCAAAGCTTCTCAGGTGATTTTTATAGTCACATCCACCTTCAGAGATGGTAAAAAATGTCTTTTTAGCACACTCCTATTTTGCCACAATAAAATTCTATTTGTGCATTTAGATTAAAAAAAAAAAAAAGAGGGGGGTTAAGGGCATGACATCTGGAGTGACCAATTTCTGTCCCTATTCCTTTGCTAGTTCCCTAAAAGGATAAGGATAAGTCCTTTATGTTTTTCGGACATCAGTTTTCTTTTTCCTAAATGGAAATATACATCATCATTTATTAGTACTACTATTTTTTTTTCCAGTGCTGGGGATCCACCCTCACATATGCTAGCCAAGCATTCTACTGCTGAACTACACCTTCTACCCCAATCAGTTTCATTTAAAAGTGAGTTATAATTCCATTCCACTTTCTCTTAAGTGTAAAATGAGAAAATGGTTGCAAAAATACTTTGAAAACTAAAAATACACATTTCTGTCATTACAGTCATTTTATATATGAAGGATCTGCAGGTTGAGATTCCCAGCTTGTGTTATTCCTGGCTAACTGTAATATAGGTTACTTAATTTGGCTGTTTTTATATTCATTCAAAGAGAGGAGGATGTTTCCATGCACAATGAGCCATCTAGCCCTGAGCATAAAGATGGTTCAGATATTATGAAGAAGCAGACAGGGGTCATCATTGTCCTTAACATATCAATTGAGAATTCCATAATTCACATCTAGAGCAGCTACCGAGGAACAACAGGAGCAACCTAATATGTTCCCCAAAGCACATTATTCCACATCCAGGAAGCTGCTTAAGCCAGAGCTTTCTGGAACCAAAGCAATGTCCACTATCTTTGACTGCTTGCCTGATGAGATTTTTTCCCCTGTTTCAGAGGGGGGAAAAAATCAAATCTGGCTGTAGAACAAGCCAGCCTGATGTCCTTTGTGACAGATCTCTCCTAATGTTCTAATCTCTTAGGCCCCAGACATGAGTCCTCAATAGGGATAGAAAGACGAATCCTGAATTTAGTTGAGTATTAGTCTCCTATTATCCACCTTAAATAATCCTTCAGAGGCTGCGGCCTAAGAAAGGAGGTTGTGTCCCTCCCTAGATATATTTGACATTTTCATTGGACAGAGATTGAGTCCTGCCTTAGACTCCTGTAAGGAGCTGCTCCTACTGAGTCACCTGACACCTCTTCAGTCCTGTTTCTTTGGCATAATCCTGTGGGTGCAGATCCAACCATTTTCTTTGAATAGATCAGTTTTCCAAGCCTGGGGCAAATTATCCATTGAAAACAGAAGTCATAAAAGCACCTACCTAGCCCCAGGAGGGAAGGAGGAAAGGCTGGCGGAGCAGGAAGAGAACCAGAAAAGGGAAGGAGTAGTAGAGTGAACCATTGTCTGAATCGAAAAGAGCCCTCATTCATTCACTCACCCACTCACTCATTCATTCCTTTGGTCCACTTGTTCCCCACCATTTCCTGCAGGCCAGCCAGGATGTGTGTTGGTCCTTGGGGGTGGAGATCTGCGTGCTCTTCTGGTGGAAGTTGCTTAGCAGGATAGCCTGAGTTGGCAGCTATAGTATTTACAAGTTTTCCTCTTGCTTTGTTTGGGAAAACAAAGGACTATAAAACAAACCTCGCTGAAGCAAAGGAAGGAGAATCCAGTTCCACCTGGCTCCTCCTGGAATGGGCTCCCCACCCCTTTCTGGGGCAGGTGGGGCCAGGTAGAGTCCCTAACCACTGGCTTGGAAAGGAAAATCCAGCTTCTTCATTTGATCTAGCTCTCTAGAGCTGCCCTCTACCAGGAGCTGGAAGGCACTTCCAGGGTGTTAACCCTTTCATTCACAAGCACAGGAGGCAAACCTGGAAGGCTCTGAGGATGCAGGTCAGGAATCTGACACAGGTGACAGCCAGGTGATGCTGGCAGTGGCAGTCCTGCTGACTGCAACTTTACTGTGGGGCAGGCACTGTGCTTGTGTCTGCCTGGGTCATTCTGCTGCACCTTCTCTGTAGTCTGAGGAAGAGCCACTACCTCTCTTTTCCAGAAAAGGAAACCTAAGGTCAGAAAACTTAAGATCTAGGACACTTAGCTGTGTATGTGGTGCTGGGTTTGAACCTGGGTCCTTGCGCGTGCTAGGGCAGCGCTCCAATGACTGAGCCACCGCTCAAGCCCCATGCATTCATTCACTTCTTTCTCTGTTCCTTTGGTCCTATTTGGGATTATAAAATAATAGGGGCTCTCTTCTACTTAAAAAAGTCCCCTGGATGCTGGGCGTGGTGGCGCATGCCTTTAATCCCTGCAATTTGGGAGACTGAGGCAGGAGGATCACAAGTTCAAAGCCAGACTCAGCAATTAAGTGAAGCCCTAAGCAATTTAGTGAGACCCTGTCTCAAAATAAAAAACAAAAAGCTGGGGATGTGGCTCAGCGGTTAAGCCACCCCTGAGATCAATACCTGGTATCAAAAAAAAAAAAAAGTCCCTGGAGCTCACACTCTTATCTTCTTCTGTGTCCAACATTTGAGAGTTGTTCATGTGGCATAGATGGTCCCTCTGCTCTGATTAGACTTTCTTGGTCCTGGAAATCCTGTTTTTCTGTTACTGCGTAGAAAGGAAGAACACACAGGATATGTGAGCTGGAGTATTCTTTCGGCCAGTTTTCTTTGTTTTGTTTCTGTTTGTTCTGTACCAGGGATTTTTTTTTTAAATTTTATTTAGTTTTTCATGTGGCCTTCATTGCTCTGAGATTTCACTGTGTACATGGGTGCTGGGGTTTGAACCCACATACTTGCACATGCCAGGCAAGTGCCATAACTGCTGAGCCACCGCTCCAGCCCCTGTACCAGGGATTGAACCCAAGGGTGCTTAACCACTGAGTCACATCCAATGCCTTTTATATTTTATTTTGAGACAGGGTCTCCCTAAGTTGCTTAGAGCCTCACTTAGTTGCTGAAGCTGGTTTTGAACTTGCAATCCTCCTGCCTCAGCCTCCAGAGTTATGGGATTATAAGCCTGTGTCACCAGTCTGGCTTGCCCAGTGTCATAGGACCAGCTGCCTCTTTTCAGCCCTGAAAACCCAGGGACCTGAGATCCCAATGGCGTAAGCACAGGCCCTGAGTGGCATGGAAGGGTGAACAGGCAAAAATAAAGGAGGAGGCAGGAAGGAGTCACCGGAGGGCCAAGGAGAGGGCGGAGGTGGTCCTGAGCATCAGCATCGTTCCTTACACTGTTAGAGAGGAGCATCACCTGTGTAGGAGAGCCGGTCAGGTGCGCCAGGCTGGGGACAGGGCTGAGCAATGGCTCCCGTGTTAGAACAGAACAAAACAAAACTAAAAGAAGGACAACTGATTGGGTTTTAGGAAGTGGAGGGAGCGGTGAGAGGACTCAGTGTCCACCTGGCTATGAAGACTTGGGTGTCTCTGTTAACATATCTAATGCAACACTTCCATGGCCCGCCCCATTGGAAGCAATGCCACCTCTGCAGTCTGCATCCTCCTTACCTGTTCCGGTGCCTGAAGGAGAACGGGGAAGAAGATGCAAAAGGAAGTGTTCAACCCTGAATCCAAAGTATCTGGCCAGAACCAGACCACCGGACTAAGGGCTGCAAAAAGCAAAGCTACAATTTGGAAAGTAGAACAAATGTTTCTTAAGCAACTAAAAGTGGAGCAGGAGGCTGGGAATGCAGCTTCCTGGCAGAATGCTTCCCCAGTGAGTGCAATCAGATCTCCAGTACCACAAACAACACAAGAAAACTGTAAGTGGGATCACTGTAGGATCCAGCAATACCACTGCTGGCTATAAACCTAAAGGGATTGAAATTAGCCTGTCAGAGGCCTGAAGCATCCGTCACGACAGCCAACATAGAGTCCACGTTCACCGCGGCCTCCTTCACCATAGCTGAGACATAGGCTCACCCTACCTGTTCATCCATGGATGAATGTTTGGCTTTTCTTTTGTTTGTCCTTTGGTATTAGGGACTTAAACTAGGGTTGATCAGTTGCTGAGTGAAATCCTTACTCCTGTTTACTTTTTTAAATTTTGAGACAGGGGCTTGCTGTATGGCCCAGGCTGGCCTCTAACTTATAGTCCTCCTGCTTCAGACTCCAGAAGTGCTGAGATTACAGGCCTGTGCCCACATGGCCAGAGTTGGATGAATGGATTTTTAAAATGAGATTTATATATACAATAGAGTACTATTCAGCTTTAAAGAGAAAAAGCCAGGTACAGTGGCTCACGCCTGTAATACCGGTGACTCCAGAGGCTGAGGCAGGAGGACTGCAAGCTCAAGGCCAGCCTCAGCAATTCAGCAAGGCCCTAAGCAACTTAGTTGGACCCTGTTTCAAAAAAAAAAAAAAGGCTAGGGATGTCACTCAGTGCTAAAATGCCCCCAGGTCCAATCCCCAGTACCAAAAAATAAAACAAATTTAAAAAATCAGAAAATTCAATTATTTGTAACAATGTAATATTGTGTTAAATGAAATAAACCAGGCATAGAAAAACAAGTAGTACATGATCTCACTTATATATGAAAGCTAAAACATTTCAACTCATAGAAGCAGAGAATAGGAAGGTCAGGGTAGCAGAAAGGGGAGGGAGATGGGGAGAGGAGAGTGTTTGGTCAGTCATATACTTGGAGTAAGCACTGCAGGGCAAGGTGACAATAATTGACAAATTAACACCAATGTATTATGTATCTTTTATCAATTTTTATTGAGTTTTTCACATGGCCTTCGTTGCCCTGACACTTAGTTGTGTACATGGGTGCTGGGGTTTGAACCTGTGTACTTTCGCATGCTGGGCAACTGCCGTAACCGCTGGAGTCACCACTCCAGCCCCCTGTATTATGTATTTCAAAATAGACTGTTAGGATTTTAAATGTTCTCACTAAAAAAAAATGATAAAAATTTTAGAGCATAGATAAGCTAATCAGCCTGATTTGATCATTCCACAATGTATGTATTAATCAAAATATCACATGCCATACACACACACACACACACATACACACAGGATCAATTGTCAATTTACAATAAAGTCAAAGTGGTGCACACCTTTAATCCCAGCTGTTTAGGAGGCTGAAACAGGAGGATCACAAGTTTAAGGTCAGCCTCAGCAACTTAGCAAGAGGAAACCCCATCTCAAAATAATAAAAAAGGGCTGGAGTGGTGGCTCGGAGGTTATGGCACTTGCCTGGCATGCCCAAGCACACGGGTTCAAACCCCAGCACCCACATACACAACTAAGTATCAGAGCAACGAAAGCCATGGGAAAAACTCAATAAAAATTCTCTAACTGTCCTCTCTTAAAAAAAATTTTTTAAATAATAATAAATAAAAGGGCAGGAGCTCAGTGGTTAAGGGCCAAAGTGCCCCTGGGGTTCAATCCCCAGAAGAAAAAAAAAAAAAAACAGCCCCTTTACTTGGGTCTCTAAGGCTCCTGGAAGAAAGACCAAAATCCCTAACTTCCCTTCTGAGGTTTGTGTGACTTAGTTAGAGACATACTTTTGTGTGTCACACTTAGGGATCCTCCACAGGGCTTTGGACCTGAGCAGGGACTGAAACTCAGTGTCACTTCAATGGCCTGGACATGTGCCAGGGGGTGCCTTTTCCAGGGTCATTGGGTTGCAAGTTCCAGGTCAGCCCTTGCCCTCTTCTTCTGAGTCCCTGCCTGCTGGTCCACTGGCCCTCTCCTAGTTCCCCAAGCGTACTGTTATCTGGAGCTACGGAACAAACCATGCCAATAATTAATGGCTTCGTATGATGATGACATTATTTATTTTGTTCACTAATCTTCGAGCTGGGCACGGCTTGCTCTACTTGGCATCTGCTGCAGTGGCTCAGGGTTGGAGCCTTCCAAAGGCCCTTTCACGCATGCGTCTGTCTGGAGGGCAGTGCCCTTTGTCAGCTGGGGCTGTCTCCCCACACACCTCAGCCAAGCTGTCATTTCTCCTGGAAGGCTTCTCTGAGCTCCCCAACCAGGTCAGCCCCACTTAGTTTATGCCTTCTGGTTCTTCTTCAAAGCTGATCCAAGTTGTATTTTATATGTGTGTGCATATAGTTGCATATAATTTGCACTCTTTTACAGACACACACAAAATATCAATGTTTCAGTTAGGTAATAAGCTTCCTAAAAAGGCTCACTAAGGCAGCTGTAGGGGCACATGCTTGCCTCCAGGGACTCAGGAGGCTGAGGCAGGAGGATTCCAAGTTTGTTGCCAACTTGGGCAATTTAACAAGACCCTGTTTCAAAGTAAAAAAATTAAAAAACAGGGAGAGGGGCTGGAGCAGTGGCTCAGCAGCTGGAGTGTTTGCCTGGCGCACTGAAGGACCCAGATTAAAACCCCAGCACCTCTTACACAACTAAGTGTCAGGAGAAACAAAGAACAGATGAAAAAACAAATAAAATTGGGGTTGGGGATTTAGCTTAGTGGCAGAGCACTTGCCTAGCGCTTGCCTAGGACCCAAGTTTGGTCTTCAGCCCTGAAATAAATAAATAAATAAATAAAATTGATTCTTACTCTCTCTCCCACTCTCTTTTTAAGAAAAGGGGTTAGGAGAGAGAGGTGGGAGGGGAAAAGAGGAAGGGAGTCGGGGAGGCTGCAGATGGAGCTAAGGGTTCAATCCCCCAGTAGCAAAGGAGGAAGGAAGAAAGGAAGAAAAGAAAAAGAAAAGAAGCAGTCTTCCGAAGCGTTTGTTTGGTGTTGCTGGGCACCCTCCCCGCAGTGCCTGCTTAGGGACTGAGATTGGGCAGGTTTCCCTGAATCTCTGAATGGAAAAGCGCACGTAGGCCCCAGGCTGGTTTGCTCAGCCTCCAAGCCTGTGGCTATGCTTCCCCAGGATTCTCAAGGTCTGCCCAGAGGGTCCCTCCAGAAGCTTCAGACTCCCCCTGGGGCTGCAAGACCAGTCCCCCAACCCCCCCCAGCCCCTCTCCCAGGGACCCGCTTACAAATGCTAATGAGGCCATTTCATTCCCTCTCCCCAGCAGCCCAGGTAGTTCCAGTTGACAAAAGGAATTAGGGGAGTCTTGGGGAACTGGGAAAAATATGGGACTAATGAATAGGTTCCAGGTGGAGCCAGCCACCCCCAGATCCTTTGTCAGTCAGAGGGGGCAGGGCCCTCCAACCTGTTGTGACTTTGCACCCGGATTAGCAAACGAGCTCTGCTGGGGTGCAGATTCCCGCTTGGGGAAAGGCATTCAGGTTCAGGAAGTGTAAACCCTAATTACGGAGCAGAGGGAAGTGGGACAGAGTCTGCAGTGGGGGTGGGAAGGCTTTCCAGGAAGGGCCTGGAGAAAGAAACAGAAAGGTTAATAACCAGGTTTCCCGGGAGATTAAACTCCACCATACATTTGCCACAACCTGCAGAAGATTTGCTCACCTCTCGGAAAGAAGCAACGGAGATGCAACCAACAGGAAGAGATGGTGCAGGGTAGAGACTGGGTTCCACCTGTTTCTCCTTCAGAGGGGATCCCCAGAGCCTAGGCTCCCAAAGGCCAGGCTTGTGTTCTTGTCCACGCCTGGAACGCAGTTTCTGCAGCTGCCAAAAAGCAGTCTGCCCCAGGGAAAATCTTGCATTCTGGAAGGTGCTGGAGGTGTGCATGTCATGGTTCCCTCTGGCCATCTGTGAAGAGTATGGACACCTTCGCAGAGTCCATATTTGTTTAAAATGCATTAAATAAAATACATAGGATTGTTTGCCGACTTTTACTCTTGACCAAGATGCAGTAATAGGGGTCAGATTTACCCTCCTGCCTGAAACAGGAGCCTGGCATGGTGGCACTTTCCTGTAATCTCAGCTACTCAGGAGGCTGAGGCAGGAAGATGGCTAGTTCAAGGTCAGTCTGGGTATCTTAGCAAGTTTCAAGAAATAAAATAAACAGGGATGAGGCTATAGCTCAGTGATAGAGCACTTACTTGCATGCACAAGGCCAGGGGTTCAATGCCCACACATGCACACAAGTCTGACAAAGCATGTAAAACAATACATGCTTTCCAAAGCATTGTCTCTGGATCAGTGAAAAGAAGCAATCCCAAGAGATGAGAAACAAGCTCAGTATGATATCGCACGTTGAGCACCTGGAGGATTTTCCAAACTGAGGCTCAAGGAAAGGGACCTGGTAGTCTCACTGAGTTGAGGTGGGGGGAGAAACCAGGGGAAAGGGGAGGCCCAGATAGCTGGAATTTGCAAAGCATTATACCAAAAGTGGACGGAAACTCAAAAGAGAACTCTGGAGAGCCAGAGACCCTCCCTCCTTCTCCAGCTGACCTCAGATCAGCAGGACGCGAAAGGAAGCTCTGAAGTCAGGAAAAGAAGCAGGGAAAGGAATGGGGGACAATTCCTGGAGCTCACAAGGCAGGGGGAGGGGACAAAGAGTTTCTGTTCTCCTCAACCAAAGTAGAAAACCTCATAAGCCACTGTGTACTAAGTAAAGTACTGGGAATGATTTTATCTTGATTGTTGGAAAAACACAGCGCCAAATTAAATGCTATTCTAGTCTCATCCAACATGGCTTAGAAATAAATCTGAAAAACCAAAAAAACAAAAAAATCAACTGATTCTGAGTAACTTAACAAACCTCAAGAGTATTTAGAATATTTGAAAGGATACAAAAATATCCAGCACCTAAAAGGT
This sequence comes from Aplodontia rufa, assembly GCA_004027875.1. NCBI lineage: Eukaryota > Metazoa > Chordata > Mammalia > Rodentia > Aplodontiidae > Aplodontia > Aplodontia rufa. Next base: position 23,458 of record PVKS010031195.1, read on the forward strand.
AAAATTTATAATGTCTGTCATGTGATTAAAAAAAAATTACTAGTCATGGGGAATGTGGTGGCACATGCCTGTAGACCCAGCTACTCAGGAGGCTGAAGTGGAGGATCAAAGGAGTCCACAAGTTCAAGACTAGCCAGGGAGCTGGAGGGGTGGCTCAGCGGTTAACCCCCTGCCTGGCATGCATAAGGTCCCAAGTTC
>PVKS010031196.1:0-23655 GCA_004027875.1 Aplodontia rufa
AGTGGAGCAGCAGGAAGACGCTGCTAGCTGGCCAGTGGGCCTTCCAGACTGTACCTTGCTCTGGGCTCAGGACCAGTTTCCTGGGTGTCTGCAGCCTGGAGTGGGGCCCTGGGGAGGGAGGGTGGTGGTGGACACAGGAGAAGCAGGGCACAGCCAGTGTCCTTCCAACTCTGCTTGGCATGTTTGTTCTGTGGCTGGAAAGAGCTACTTGCCAGACAAAGTATGCGAAGTCCCTGCACGCACTTGGCAGATAGGTTCTGGCACATTCCTGCCATAGCATCTCCCACCCCAGAAACCTTTTCTGAGCCTTGCAGGGAGGGAGTAATTTGCAGTGAAATATTATCAGATCGTCAGAGCGACTAGCAGAGCGCACGTTAAAGGGAAACTTGGAAGTACTGCCACGTCCCTCTACCTCAAGGCCATTCTCTGGTCCTACCCAATCCTAGGGGCTCCTGTGTTGGGAAGGGCCCCTCTTTCCCTTCCCTGAACTCCTACCCATTTATTATGATGGTTACACTCTGTGCCACTTAGATGCTGGCCTGAGTGGTTCGCTATTGTGCTTTGTCCCAGTTCACTTAAAATTCTGCTAGCTCCCCAGGGTGGCATCAGAGCTTTGGCTCTGTTCCCCCACACAGCAGGGCACTGACTTTCCACTGGGCTCCGGGAGGTACAGTCAACACTCAATCCCTGGGTGGATGCCTTGGCACAGAGGGATCAGATGGGAGAGATGAGAATTCCTGGTTGGGAAATGCTCTGGGGAAGCTTGGCTTAGGACAATGCCAGCTGTCCTCAGGCACTTGCAGCCTTTCTGTGGCCAGCTCAGTGCTGCCAGAGGAAAGCATAGGTGACCTAAGTGTGCGTGTGGTTGAAGTTACTTCAGAGCAAAGGGAAGGCCAGGAAAGTGCACTGGCCTCTTCTCAACCAGGGTCACCCAGCTGGAGACCTGTGGCACCATCTCTCAAGCCTGGGACTGGGAGGAGCCATGCTTGAGGGTCCTAGTCAGTGAAGTATCATGTTAGTGTCTCTTTCCCTCTTGTGGGCCCCTGAACTGTCTCCTGCCCTTCTCACTTCATGTCAATGGCCCCTTGGGATTTCTCACCAGGAGTTCTTCCCTGCTTCTCCCAGGATGGTCTGGCCTGTGCCTTTTCTCTGGAGTCTACAATGCCCTGTGCTGAGGTCCCATCCGGCATGGGGTCCACCATGAGAACTGCCCAAGGGGAGCTCCTAGGACCTCAGTTCTTCCCTGAGCCTGAATGAGTGAACTGCATGCTCATGGCAGTAGGGTCCCCATCACTTGTTTCACCTCTTCTCTTCCAGAGCCAGTGGTGCCCAGACAGGCTGCAGAAGGGCAGGCCACCCTAGGCCCTGTCTCCTTGGTGGGAGGAGAGGGAGTCCACTTGCACCATGTCTCCTGGTTGTGTGATGCCTGGGACTCAGCTAGAACCATTGGACAGTAAAGAACCCAGGAGGGCCCTGCCCTTTATTGTGCACCCAGAGAACTGGTTGGGGTCAACACTGGAAAAGGAGCACGTGCTGGCTTCCCTCCCTGCCAACATTGCCCTCTGCTATGGGCAAGCCCAAAGGGTCCAGGGTTATGAGGGCAGTTTCTTCAGTTCTGACCTCCTGCCCATTCCACAATAGCACAGGTAGTGAGGATGGGCAGACAGTGGGGCTGGTTGCATAACCATATGTCTCAGGGTGCTTGCTTACTTGAGCAAGCTGACAGTCTCAGGATCTCCAGTAGTTGTTTCGACGGTAGCTGCAAGGTTTGAGATAATTTTTTAAAAAAAAATATGCTAAAATGTAATGGCTTTTAGCATATTTGCAAGATTGATTATCATAATTTTGAAATGCTTCCATTACCCCCGAAAAGAAATGGTAATTATTTAGCCATCACCCCCCACCCCACCACTGTTAATCCTTCATCCAAGCCCTGGGCAACCACTACTCTGCTGTTTGTCTCTATAGATTTGTTTACTCTAGACATTCATATAATAAAGAATAATGCAAAATACAGTCTTTTGCAACTGGCCTCTTTCATTTAGCATTCTCTTTTCAAGGTTCATGGATGTTGTAACATGTGCCAGCACTTCTTTATTTTTTATTGCTAAATAATATTCCATTGTGCAGATACACTTCTTCAATTTACCTAGTCAGTCAGTGCACAGATGTTTACATTGTTTCCACTTTGGACTGTTATGAATAAAGCTGCTGTATATATTCAAACACAAGTTGTGTGTGAGTGTGTGTATGTACATTTGTTTTCCCTTCTCTTAGGTATACAGCTAGGGGTGGAATTGCTGGATCATGTGTAACACTTTAATAGGAAGAGAGGCGTGGAAGAAAAATTTAGAATAGAGGAAAAATTTAGAAGTATGTTTAGAAACTAGTAGGTGTTATTGCTTCTTGGACTTGGGGCTAAGATCCAGTATAGAAATCTGTGCAGATGCAGCTTATGAAAGTTTAAGTTATACTAAGAGGGAAATGGGAATTAAGACTGGAAGAGGACATTCATAGTATAATCATGGAGCATTTTTGCATGCAAAAAATGCAGAAGTCTAGATATAAATGAAATAACAATAATTATAACTTACTATTCATCTAATACTAGACTAACAAAAAATACATAATTAAATATTTGCAACAACTTCTTGAACAGGTACTAATTTCCTTTTTTATTTTTTTTTCAGGGTTGAGGATCGAACTGGGGACCTTGTGCATGCTAGGCAAGCGCTCTGCCACTGAGCTAAATCCCCAACCCCAAATTTCCTTGTTTTACAGGAAAGGGAATTGAAGCTCACAGAACAAAGTAAATTGACTAAGGTTACCTGGAATCTCAGTAAATTTCAGAACAATTATCTCAGTCTAATATATTTTTCTCCTTCTATTATAATGTTTTACATAGTTGAGATCATACAAATAGATTTTTATATCATTATATGTGAACACCATTATACCGTGAATATATTCTAATATCATTAGAAATACTTCTTAACTAATATTCTTTTTTTTCTAGTGCTGGGGATCAAAACCAGGACCTTCTGCATGCTAAGCAAGCACTCTACCACTGAGTGCTACCACCTCATCCCATTTTAAGCAATATTTTTGTTGGTGTGGTACACTACATGTATATCTATAATATATAGATATATACATATCTCAAACATTATATAATACATAATATAGCTAAATTGTAAGCTACCATTTTATTTATCATTCACTGATGAGATTCACTACATTACTATTTAATATCATAAATAATGTTGTGGCAAATATGCTTGTGAATCAATTTGTCCTGCTACCAGCATTTTAAAAAATGCGCGTCTCATCTTCTGCAATATTGAATATGGTAAGGCTTTGTTAGCGTTCAGTCATTTAGCAATGGCATTCTTCTTTAATGATTAGTCAAGTTCAACATTTGCTAAGTGGTTGTATGCCACCCATATTTCTTCTCTTATGAAGTGTCTATTCAGGTCCGGTCCTTTGCCCCTTACATCATTTTAAGTGTTAGTTGTCAATCTACATGAGTTCTTTATGTACAGAGGCTCTTAACTTTTTACTGTCATAATTGTTGGGACAATACATTCCTTTTACTGAATTAAGGACCCCAGATCAGGGGGAAAAAAAATGAGAATCCGAGTCAGAATGCAGGCTTGACCATTGTCACTTGAATAGCCTACCAGAGTCTCAGGAATGGAGGTGATCTCTTCCAAAAACAGAAACAAAGTCACAGGTTTTTTTTAAGGGAAATACAAATTCATAGTTTAAAAACAGAATGAAATACATGGGACTGGAAGTGCAGCTCAGCGGTGGAGTGCTTGCCTAGCATGCTTGAGACCCTGGGTTTGATCTGCAGCACTGCAAGAAAAAGAGAAAAGAAAAGAAACAAAAAATAAAATATTCTCAAGTGATTCATCAGAGGTGGTTTTCCTCTCTAGTAGAATTGTTAGGCTGGCTGGGGGTGTGGCTTCAGGTAGCCCACACTTCACAGCATCTTGGACCCTGGCTGGGGGCGTGCCTTCAGCCAAGACACTGAGGCCATGCCTGCTGGCTAAGGGGCAGGGCAAAGGGCAACTTGCCTGCGGAAAGAACAGCCAATTGGGATGCTGGCGGACAAGCTCCAATGGATTGATGGATCCACCAGCCAGTCTCTGAAGGACCAACCCCATCATGAACTTCCAGGTAGCCAGCAAAACCAGCTGCCTGGCAAAGGTTCAGCGCCATTTTCCCTGCCTGCCATTCTGGCCTGCTGCCGCTTCCCATGCCCGCCCTCATCGTGGCGGCGCAGGTGAAATTGGCCCGAGAGCAACAAGCCCAATAAACATCTCCGCCTGAATTTACACCAGTATCATTATCCTTTTTTCTGATTTTACAAGAATTACCTCTAAATTCTTTGTACTAATAAAAGAGAATGGAATGGATGCTGAAATAGATACATCATTCAATTCTAAATTATGTTCTAGTCAAATTCATGTCACTTTTCCAAGAGTGTGGATGAGGTTACCATTCAAATCTGGTACCAAACATCATTGGGTCAGTAGTGTTACTGGATCATGTGTTATGTGGGGTCAGGGGACATCAGCATTTCCATACTTAAGTGTCACAATAGCAGAGCAATGACGGTAAACAAGAAAATGCTCTTCTAGCATAGATTCGCACTTCCAATCCTGAATTGCATAAGAACAATTCATTACCTACAGAATCAGACTAAGGAACACTTAAGAAGGGCTGAAGGAGATTGATTTCTATTAGTTCTTGCCACTGACAATTTCTTTACTTAAAATGGCCTTTTTATTGTTGTTCTCTTGAGTTGAAGCAAAATGAAAATTATAACTGCCCGAGTATCTTGTATCCTTTTCATACAGGAGTGTTTATGGTACTAATCTCCATGTCCCAAGCTTATTCTTTCCTTTCACTCCTAGACTAAAACACATACCAAGCGAGTCATAAATTCTGTTGCAAACAAATTGTGATCATATACTTTCTCTTAAGTTTTAATTTGACACTGACATAGTATTTCATTATTCTAAGTCTCATGGTTTTCCCATAACATTGTTCTTACCATGTAGCCTTATTTTGTGGTGAGCTCCTTAAGATTGAAAGTAATGACAGTCACAGACACACGATGCATACAGGACGAACCAGTCACCATCTGTCTTGATTATTAACATACAAGTGAACTCTGACTTCTCCCTAATATTCATTCTCCCTAACCCAGAGCTTTCTCCAAGGGCAGCAGCCTGTTTTGGAGAGAAATATAGGACTCCAGTTCTACATTGTCTTGGGAGGCCTCCTGTTTTTAACTCTCACACCAAATGAATGACATGGCAATTGGTCTAAGTAACTTCACCAACCCTAAGTAATGACACCAGAAGCTCTGAGTATCAGAAGCTAAGTAAGTGAGAAGGCAGGATTCAGGGGATCCTGATTTTTCTCATTGTTGCCTGATAAAAAAAGTCCAGGGTCTGAGGGAAACGAAGGTCAAATACACTTTGATTGTCAAATATAAAGAAAGTTAGTTTCAAAGGAACAGCTATCTTCAGGTACAACCAAGGGCATACCCTAAAAGAAATCCTGAATCTTCTTCCTGCAAGAGTGCCACACACTGAATGCTATTTCCCTCTTTCCCAGATTCATACACTGATACCTAATCACTCATGTGACAGCATTTTCAGGTAATTAGTTCATGAGGGTGGAGCCCTCCCAAAGTGTATCACCAGAGACTAATCTCATACCTTCCCCATGTGAAGGTAAAGATGGCTCTCCATAACCAGGAGGTGGGTTCTCACCAGGCACCAAATCTGCTGGTGCTTTGATCTAGACTTCCATTTTCCAGAACTCTGAGAAACACATGTCTGTTGCCATCCAGACTGAGCTAGTTTGCTTTATCAGCTCACATGGACTAGGACAGTGTAAACCTGCAGTTGGTAAAGGAATTTAGCCCAGCAGACCCTGCTGAGAGAAGCTGAGGAGAAGCAGCACAGGTGGACTTGGATCCCACACCCTGCACATCCGAGCCATCACCACTTGAGTGTCCACCTCTGAGAACACCAGGCTCATTCTGTACCTTCCCACTGGCCAGGAATGGAATGGAGGTGCCTGAGCACTGGTCAGGGAGTTGGCCTGCCCCAGAGACAGAGGGCAAAGCTCTGTCCTGCTCCCAGGCAATGCCGGGTGCCTCGTTTCCTGAGAAGCCAGTCATTGCATGGAACTCCTTAGCTCCCCCTCTTCCCTGAGCAGCATGGGACAGCACTGGAGAGAGCTGGGCATAGAAGCAGCCAAGGTGAATGCAGAGACTGCCTGGCTCCAAGTTCTCCTGGTAGGGCTTCCACAGAGCCAGAGATTAGGCCCTGATGGAACGGTCTGCAGGGTCAGAACACTGCAAGTTCCCCAGACAATAAAGTGTTGTTGAGCATGGGTTCTAGCACCACATTTCTTTGCTCATCTAGCCCCACCACTTTCTGGCTGCTGCAATGGTAGGCATGTCATTTGATCTCGCAGTCCTCCTCTTTAAAATGAAATCATGCAGTACCTGCCTCACAGACTCACTGTAAGGTTGTTAAACAAAATGACTCTTGTGAATTGGCTTGCAGGGTTCTTTCAATACTGTTCCCAACTTTTATTCCACATGCTGAGGTAGGATAGAAGAAATTAAAAAATAGGAAGGACAAAGACCTATAATGTAAATTTGAAATTGCACATGGCTTTCCAGGCCTGAGAAATTTGTAAATCCTAGAATTGCCATAAATTCACCCACTTATGAAAATTACCTTGTGGATTATTAATTAGCCCATGCAATAGATAAAGCCAAAAGAGATTTGATCCAGGTGTGGTGGCACACACTTGTAATTCCAGCGACTCAGGAGGCTGAGGCAGGAGGATGACAAGTTCAAGGCCAGCCTCAGCAACATAGCAAAGCCCTAAGCAACTTAGTGAGACCCTATCTCAAAATAAAAAAATAAAAAGTGTGAGGATGTAGCTCAGTGGTAAATCACCCCTGGGTTCAATCCCCAGTACAAGAGAGGAGGGGGGTACTTAATATTCCAATGACTATCTACTGATAAGATATGAAGACTGCATCAGCCTAACTATTCCAAAAAAAAAAAAAAAAAAAAACCCAGACCACCATGAACATTCTTGTGATCACCAGATTGATATCATCCTCACAGACCTTCCCATGCTCACCCTTCACAAATAATCACTAAAAGAAGAGCCTCAGGGGTTGGGGAGGTGGCTCAGTGGTAGTGCTCTTGCCTAGCATGAAGGAGACACTGGTTTGATCTTCAGCATAATATAAATAAATAAAATAAAGGTATTGTGTCCACCTACAACCAAAAAGAAAAAAAAAACTTTTTTTTTAAAGAAGAGCCTGAGAGCTCAAAAAGCATCTCTCACTCTGAAGATGCCCCGCATTCTCCCTCCACTGTGTATTCCTTACTTTAACTGGAAAGACATCTCTCTTGAGATGGCCTATAGTCTCCCTTGAGTGTGTATCTAGTTTCTTTTCTTTCTTACTTTTTTTAATAAAGGACAGTGAGAGAAAGAATCAACTTTTATTTAATTTTTCATGTGGCTTTCGTTGCTCTGACACTTGGTTGTTTACGTGGTGCTGGGGTTCAAACCCGCGTCCTCCCGCATGCCAGGTAAAGGCCGTAACCACTGAGCCACCACTCCAACCCCTGTACCTAGTTCTTAAATAAAGCTTTGTGCCTCTAACTGGCGCGGGCTGAAATTCTTTTCCAACAGGTAAGTCAAGAACCCCACTTGTCCTGATTTTCTGTCTCTCCAGGAACTCCTCTAACCATCTGCCCTACTGCTGAGCAAAAACACCTCCCTGTGCTTCCTGCCTTTTTCCATACAGAAGATCAAAAATGCCAATCTGACCATTAGAAGTATCTTCAAGCATCCGGTACGGGACCGGATTGCCCACCCGTGTGTGCCGAGTGACTGAGCGGGGTGCCGTCATGCAGGCACACAGATCTGCGCGCGAGTCTGTGGCCAGAGCTCTGGGCTGTCCAGGGTTAGCATCCTGGAGCTAGGGGAGCCAGTAGAGCCATTGTTCGCCCAACTGTCAAGTCCGAGCCCCCAGGAGCTCTCTGTGCGGCTCTGGGGTGGAAGCCAAGTCTCCCGTCCCATGCGTCTGGGGAAATGGGAAGACAGGATGGAGTTGTGAGTGTTGGGCGCCACCGTGGCTTCCCCGCTGTTCCCTGTGCGATTTCGGCAGTGCCCGCCTTTCGGTGTGAGCAGAACACCAGTATTAGGCTTGTAACCCATCCCCAGTGCCGAACAAAGTCCTCTCCTTCTTCCAGAGATAAATATCCCGCGTGCACCCGAAGTCGCGGGGTGCGGGACAGAATCACAGGAACTGATAGAAGAGACGTGAAGAAGGAGAAAAAGAGGGGTGGGGAGCCAGGAGCTGGCAGCAAAGGGAACAGCAGATTGCGCCGTGCCAATGGCAACTGCAGGACGAGGTGGCACCGAATTCCCCTTGGCCAATGACAGGGCAGAGTTTACAGGAGCCTCATTAACATTTCCCAGAGGCAGGGGCGGGGGCGGGGCGGGGGCGGCGTGGGGTTGGCGTTTGCAGCATCCCTCCGCCGCGCCTCCGGTGGAGGAGCTACTCGAGTTTCTGTTCCCTCCCCTTTCCCGCCTTCAATGCCACTCAGAGCTGCCTTGGTCAGGCCGCTTTGCTGACTTTGCCCCTAGTTGGCAGCAGATAAAAGAGACACGGTCTCCCTAGACCAGCTCGACCCTTTAAATTCCGAGCCCAGGGAGATCTGCGCAGAGTCTCCGGCCTGCACAGCCATCCACGTGCATCAGCTGCACCGATTGCTCCACACCAGCGGGTTCCTCAACCGAACCCTCAGTCTCAGCCGTGCCAAAGTCGCTCTCAGCCTCAGTCTTGGGAGAGAGATCCAAGAGCACTGGAGCCAGGATGCCTGCTCACATGCTGCAGGAGGTGAGCGGCCCAGAAGTGGTCTCCATTCCGCAGCTTGGCTGGGGCTTCTAGGCGACTGGTGGGTGGTGGAGACTATTAAGAGCTTCTGCGAGCAAAGGACCCTCTTTCCAGAGTTCTGCTGCCTTCGATTGGGGGAGAGGTGTGTGTTGCAATCTGGAGGGTCGGCTCCCCAACTCTTGGTTCTTGAGCTTTAAAGAAAAACCCATCCTGCGGGTGCCTGTATACATGGGGGTTTCCTTTGCTAGGGGTGTGAGTTGTATATCTTCCTCTCTCCTTCTGGTTCTTCATGTTGAGATTTCACTCCCAATTTATCTACAGTTTCTGGAAACTGCCCCCTGTTCCCTCTCAGTGTACACACTACCATCACATGACCTGGGCACTGGGGCAGGGTCTGGGCCTCTACTGCACGTTTCCCACTGCTCAGTAGAGAGCAAATGCCTCAAGTGCCCCCAGCCTCTGCTTTCTACTGACTTTCCAGATTTCCAGCTCCTGCACCACCACCACCACCATCACAGCACCTCCAAATGAGGGCCTGCAGAATGGAGGAGAGAAGTTGGAGAAGATGTCCCTTTACTCAGAAGAAGACATCCGCCCTGAAATGAGAGATGACATATACGACCCCAGCTACCAGGACGAGGAGGGCCCCAGGCCCAAGCTTCAGTACGTCTGGAGAAACATCATCCTCATGGGTCTGCTGCACTTGGGAGCCCTGTACGGGATCACACTGATTCCGACTTCCAAGTTCTACACTTTGCTCTGTGGTAAGCAGGTTCCCTGTCCTCAACCAGTACCCCATATTTCTCACTGCCATTTAATAAGGTGGGGTCTTCTATCTCTGTCCAGGTTTTGCCAGCCATGTGTCTTTGGCTGCTTGAGAGACTGACTGGACTGGAAATACAGCCTAGTGAGATTGGGATGCTGGACTGCAGGTTCTAGGGGGTCTCTTAACATGGGTGCTGGGGTGCAAGCACTGAGACCATGAACAGGGGGCTTTGAGGTGTCCATAGATGGTGGCACAGAGGCAGTTTTTCCTGAAACAACTTTTCAGTTGGAATCAATTGGCTCACTGTCCCTGCCCTGCCTGTGACAAGAGAATCGATCTGGGCAACTTGGGGACCTGGTGCAAGACAAGAGATTCCTGGACTGCGTACCAAGCACAGTCAGGGTTGTAGGAAGGGGAAGCTGCTGAGGAGAGATCATGGAAAACAGGAAGAACACAAAAGGAGTTATTAACAAAATGATTTAGACCTGACCCCTTGGCCAGACCAGGCTAGTTTGTCATGGAAGAGGAATAACAAGGCTTCTGTATGATCCAAGTTGCACAGATGTGTTGCTCTGTTACTCCAGGAAGGTTTGGGTACAACTCATGCCACCCAGCAATATGTGCTTAGAATGGAATAATGTCACAGAAATGCTTCATGTTCCATTCTCCACCCCACCAGTTCCTGCCCTTCTCTTCTGAGGCCCCAAAGTGCCAAGGACCCAATACCTTCTAAAACCAGCTGCCATCCCTGCTCCTCCCCATTCCTTGGGCTGCTCTGATGAGGGAATGGGTTACCAGTTCCTCCCTGACCTCCCCTTGGCTCAGCAATTCCAGGGATCCATGGCTGGGGGCTCATAGCAGCCTGGCCCCCTGGATCCACCCATGCGCTTTATACGCTTTGCAGGCAGATTCACCTCTGCCCCTGAAGCCTGAGCTGGGAAGGGGGAGGAGGCAGCTCTAAAAACCCAGGGGCCTAATTACTGCTCTCAGAAGGTGGGAAGACAGGATGCCCTCTCCAGAAGACATCCAAAGTTTTCAGAACAAATAGGCATGAGGGACTTTCTGACAACTTTCTTGAAGGGTAGTTGTGTAGAAGGGCTGGTTGGCCAGGTCTTGGGCTGTCCCTGCCAGACTTCTTAGTTCTTATAGGTGGTTAGATCTGGTCCCTTAAGCTTTGTCTTGGAGAATGCTCTAGGTGACCCATAGAAAGGCAAATGAGAAGATTTCCTTTCTTAGGGTCACCTGATACTAAGTGACAACACCATTGTATTATAGGATTGGAAAGGTCATCTTCCCTTAGGTCAATGTGTATCATTTCTCCTGAGTCAGCTGTTTCAAGAGCCTGCTATGTCTTTAGACTCTGGGAGAGTACTCAGGGTAGTGTTGAAGAAATATTTCTGGCAACGCTGAGGGCCAAAGCGCAAAACTACTCAGAGCAAAACTACGAGATGTTGCTTAACCATCAGTTTGGACACTAATGGTCCTTTGGGGACAGAGAGAATGAATCTAACTGACTGAGCCTTCTTGAGAGACTGACAGGTATGGCACCAGAGTGCCTGGGCTCTTGTTCCAGTTCCATTATTATGGGATGGCACGTGTACTTTTGGAGTCAGTGGCCAGGGTCATCTGCACCAAGAAACAACCCCAGATGCTTCCTTTCTTCTCAGCTTTTTTGCCTAAAGCCCTTTCTTTCCTCCTGGTGCAGGGCTGTAGTTCCACTGGGGTTTTTCAAAGTATGGGTGCCGCATATCAGGGTATCTTAATCACCACATGGCCAGAGGCCACATATCAGCTGGAGCCTCAAGTCCAGCTCAGAGAAAATGTGGACAGCACTTTTCTAGGGACAGTCACTGTCTCTATGACTCTCCTAGGAACCCTGTAGGAGGAACAGCACAGGGTACAGGAGGAAGGGAAGGGGAATCAAGGGCTGTTTCGGAAACTGCTACCTCTGGCTGTAGAAGAAGGCAGGATAATGTGTACCATTTTCAACCACAGCCAAGTTCTGCAGCCCCTTAGGATCCATTGTTTCGAGCTGACTCCTAGGAATGAAACACCGTTAAACAGTTTCTCCCAAGGCCTGAGTTCCTGCCTCCTAAAGCCACTAAACACTGGAAAAGATGGGTCACCTGTCTGCTTCCCATTAAAGATTATATTTGGTGCCTGGTGAGCTTGTGGCACTGGAGAAAGCTGAGGCAGGACAGTGTTAGTGACGCTCAATAAACAGGTACCCTCTAAAGCCTCTATTTCCTTACCTGCGATATGTGATATTAGTAACACCTGCCCCTCTTAACATGTGCTGCGAGTATAAAAATATTAATACCTATGGTCAAGTTTGAGCAACTGTAAACATGACTGTGTGCAGGGCTGACTCTTCCTGCGTGATACAATATTAAAAAGATTTTGTGTGAGCCTGTAAGCAGCCACAGCTCTGCATTCCCAGAGTGTCCACTACAACTTTAGGCTCTACCAGCTGAGCAGTGCTCAGAACCCACATACATGGGTTCTCTGCTCTATGGGAGTAGTTTGTGTCCCTGAATATATTATAGAAACTCAGCTGAAAGTCAGACCAGATAGGACCTCCAGTAATACTCCTACAATTGATGACAGTGGTAAGAGACCTGTTCTTGTCTTCATCCTGCCCTTTGAGTTCCTGGGAGTCCTTAGCTTGTCTTTATTCCTATGTAGAGAGGGTGGGAGATGATGGCCACTTTTCAAGTAGTAAATAAGCCGTAAGGTCTTGGATGCCTGGGCATCGCTATGGTGCAGGTGAGGCAGATGCTCACCCAAAGCCTAAAGAACGCATGGCTCTGGCTAAGGAGAGTTATCTTGATGTGCTTTCCTACGGAACTTGCCTGTTGGTGACTCCTGCACTGTTATCCTGGCAGCCTACACGTGCTATATATTAAGTGCCCTGGGGATCACAGCAGGAGCGCATCGCCTGTGGAGCCACCGGAGTTACAAAGCCCGGCTGCCGCTGCGGCTCTTCCTGCTCATTTGCAACACCCTGGCGTTCCAGGTAAGAGGCTGGTGCTGCTCAGCTTTTGTATGCTACCCTGTCAATGACCTAGGGTGGGATGGAGGGTGTCAGTGCCTCTGCAGAACAGTCACTGATCTTTCCAGCCTCCTGTGGTCACCTCAAGTATGGGCTCAAAATGGAATACTTCATACTACTTCAGTAAAGAGGGAAGTAAGGGATAAATAGAAAGGCTCTGGAGATATAGGATTGTTTTTGATACCAAGGTTACTATGCTTTCACACACTGTGGCTGTTGTGGTCTTTTATCATAAGGAGCCGCATCATATAAGACACACATTGAGCCTGGTTTCCTGGGCAGAGAAGAGAGAGAGAGAGAGAGAGAGAGGAGAAAAAAAAAAAGCTTTAGGGAGACTGTCTTTAGACCCTACCCCACCACAATTTCTTTGAGAATGATGTTTAAGAGACTCAGAAACTCTTGTCTTGGGTGAGAAGAACACATTTCTAAAGCATTGACTGTGTGCTGTGCACTTGACATAGATTAGCTCGTTAGGTTTTAACCCATCTTAGGAGATAGGTTCTATTATTCAGCACCCTTTTATAGATGAGGAAGGAAACTGGAAGTGAGAGGGTGGATAGATCAACCTTGTCACCCAAGGGCAGGGCATAACTCATGACCATAATCACATTTCCATAGTAGCTTAGTCAGCTGTTGAGATTGTTTGCAGCCCAAGTTGATAACAGAGAGAGAATGAAGGGGATCGGGGTACAGGGCTTCTACAGCTGTCATATTACAGCAATGAGCACAGGAAAGCTTGTGGTGTCAGGTGTAAAAGGAAAAAAAAACCAAATTAGTCCTGTTTTTCTTAGTAATATCTGGGATATGTAACCACATTTGGATAATCATTTCTATCCTAAAAACTTACACTTTCAAGGTCTGTGATGTTGTCTTTGTGGGTCAAAGGGAAGGAAGAAACACAGTGGAACATTTTTGAAGAAATGGAAAGTCTCAGACAAGCCCAGAGGTCTTTTGGAAATGTGTTCATGGTCATGAGTCACGTGCTGCCCTTGAAGCTGTCACTTTGCAAAAGAATTAGGAAGAACTCCGTGCAGTTGCATACTTTGGCCAGCACTCCAGCCACCTGCCTCAGACCATAGATTGGGCAGCATGAGGACCTTTTGCCTCATTCCTTGCTACAAGTATTGTGCTGTTCTCTTCTAGTGAAATTATTTGAGCATGGCGATTTACCTACATTGTCCCCACCATATAGCCTGCAGGAAGTAGCAGAGCTATTCCTGCATCTGCATGTATGCTGCATGTATGCTCTAAGCTTCAGGGCAAGTGTGCAGAAGAGGGCAGGCCCCTCCAGGCTTCCTTTGGATCCAGACTGTGAGGTCATGCCAAAAGCCATTGACCCTTTATAGATATTTGGGAATGGAACTTTTCGCTGGAGGGCCTCTCTCCTCAGGCCTGCCTTCCTCTTCTCTGTCCCTCCAGAACGATGTTTATGAATGGACCCGAGATCACCGTGCCCACCATAAGTTCTCAGAAACGGACGCAGACCCCCACAACTCCCGCAGGGGCTTCTTCTTCTCTCACGTGGGTTGGCTGCTTGTTCGCAAACACCCAGCTGTCAAAGAGAAGGGGGCAACAGTGGACCTGTCTGACCTGAAGACTGAGAAGATGCTGATGTTCCAGAGGAGGTGGGTGAAGGGAGGTGGGGCTGGGGATGTGGCCCTGGGCACCTGAAACTTAGGGATCCCTTTTTTTCTCTCTAAAAGGATTTACTGGGTCTATAAGTTCAAATTCATTTAAAACCCCAATATTTAAGATCCCACAGGTCCCCAGTTTACTGCTCTATTCCTTTCTCTATGAGCTATCTTAATGAAATCTGTTAAATGCAGCAAAGAATCACTGACCTGGGATAGTCATGGACACAAAAAATTAATGTAGCTAACTCCTTTCCTTCAAGGAGTTTGTATACTTTTGGAATTGAAGGGCTAAGCCAACAACCCAAATAACCATGATGCACAGCAGACTACTGTCTGTACTATGAGAGCTACAAAGTGGGGGAGAATGCTTAGTGGGGACACAGGGAAAGTGGTTATGAGAGATCTTCACAAGTAGTGAGCAGAGACAATGTAAACAGAAAGAACAGAATGAGGCCAAGGAGCCTCAACCATGTTTCATGAAGGATGTCCTCAGAGTTCAGGATGGGGTGGGGAAAAGGATTCCAGAGATTGATGAGGCTCCTGTAGAGCCTACATGCATATTGGCAATGGGGAACATCTAATTGTCTCCTCTGCAGCAATGTGGCCCCGTCAAGGGTATGCTTCAGAGAGGCTGCTCTCAGGACAGGTGAAAATTACCACTGAGCCAGAGCTGAGAGACAGGGACACAGGTTAGACAATAGCAATTACCATGCTAGGGAAGGAGTGGCAGCAGTGGAAAGGAGTTGGAGGAGGGGAGGATCAATGACCTACGAGCCAAAGATGTGACTGGTGAAGGGAGGTAGGCAATCCATTTCCTTGCAATGTCAGTGGCCTGGTTTTCATGGGAGTGAAGAGTATGGGCCAGGGTCTCTGAAAGGATAGACCTGCAGATGATCAAGGACACTCAGTGTACCTTCTGAGGGAAAAGTAGAGTAAAGAATTAGGGTGTGGTAGACAGAAATGGAAGGCTGACACACAGTTGGACAAAAGAAAGGAGCCCAATGGCAGATGGACAACAGCCCAGGCAGCAGAACTGGGCTGATGAGTTTGAGATTTGATGCTCACCTGTTTGATCAACATGGCCTTATGATTTCATGAAAAAGAACAATGAACTTCAAGTTAGGAGTCAGGTGTTCCAGTATTTGTTCCAATGGTTCCTAGTGGGCTAGTCTTCAGAAAGTCATTTAATGACACTTTTCCTCATCTGAAGACAGAGATATCGTTATGTGTTTAAAAGTTTTTCCACCCTATTCCCTTGTGCTGGTTTCTGACACTCTGTGTTCATAGTGTAGGAGGAAAGACAGCCCAGTCCAGTGAGAGCGAACAATCCAAGTAAGTGTGACAGCCCTCCACCGATTCATTGTGTGATCTCTCAATGTAGGTACTACAAGCCCGCTGTCCTGCTCATGTGCTTCATCCTGCCCACACTGGTGCCTTGGTATTGTTGGGGTGAAACCTTTAAACACAGCTTGTACGTTGCCACATTCCTGCGATACGCTGTAGTACTCAATGCCACATGGTTGGTGAACAGTGCTGCCCACCTCTATGGGTATCGCCCCTATGACAAGAACATTAATCCTCGGGAGAATATCCTGGTTTCCCTGGGGGCTGCGGGTAAGTCATGGACAATAAATAGCACAACCACATCCAGTGGTCTCCTGAATAGGGTATTTCACTAGGAACCAGAGAAACCCAAAAGACCTGTTTCTATGACCTCTTTGTAGTTCTGGTTTTTTTTCAGAAAAAAAATTGAGAAATCCTTTTGGGAGTGAGGCAATAACTCTTAAGTAAAATGGAAAGGGTGAAAATAATAATAGCTTTTGATTTTAAGTTGTAACCAATCTCTAAATGCTTCTCCATTGAACCCCATTGAGTTTTTCTTTTTCTAGTCATCTTTTACAGGTCTATAGTCTTACTTGAGACAGAGAATGGATAAAGAGAAAAGTAGAGACAGATGCATCACTTGTCAACATAGTGTCTTATATTTAAACGTGCTATATAAAATGTAGAACAATTTAACTTAATTCAAAAAAAATTGTGCCACAGTATTTTTATCTCTCCATTGTACTTGGATATGCCCTACCTTTCAAGTGTGGGACACACATTATTATTTAGTGCTATGAACATAAGGGGAATCGGTGCATCTGTTGGTGGCCTGTGCCCCCACCTTCAGCCCTCCTCATGTCGTTTTTCTGTCTTCTGCTCTAATTGTGTGCTAGGAACTCCCTTTTCCCCTCATAACTGTGAGAACCCTCCAGTAAAGCAGAGAGTTTGATTACATTTTTCTACTTCCTGATCTGATGTTGACTTTTTCTGAATTTTATTCTGTCTATAACCGCAGTTCCAATTGCCAGAGTCCTATAATTTTTAAAAATATTTTTTCTTAATTCTTTTTTCTGCCTTCAGACCTTCTACTGTTGTACATTTTTTTACTTTGACCCACGTTTGAAATAAAATACCTATGATACGTGAGCCATAGAAATGGATTAATGTAGACTGAGATGTGTCCTATGTTGCAAGTGGAATTCTGGAACTGCTCTTTTGGTCTCCTCACCTACCTTTGCTTTCCTCCAGCCCTTCCCTGCCGTTCTAATATCGTTGCTTCTTAAATTACCTCCTCTAAAGCTACATGTTCATCTTTTCTCTGGTAAAGCTGACCTTCCTTTATAGCCTTCCCTGGGCTGTCTCTTACTGTCCCAGTTGTGTCCCATTGACCCTCCTTTTCCCCTTATCTAACTGTATGTTTGATCCCTTTTTAAATCTAATAGCTGTAGGCCTAGTGAGTGCTCACTCTGAAACCACATGTGGAAGTTAGCAATCCTTTATCAGCACCCTGAGCTTTGGTGTTCACCAGGCCCCGCCACCCTCTCCTGCTTCTCTGTGTATGCTTGAGATGCCCCGGATGGAGTAATTAGCTTGGCAGAACTTCCTCCTCTTGCTACTTACTCATATCATTACTATTCTATCTATTTTTATACCCAAGGGTCCAAAAACCTCTCTTTTTAGCTATTTTTCCCCAATCTGATAAGGGTCAGTGTCATTAGTACTGAAATTGATTCAGAAGGAAGAGTCCTTTCAGAATTGGCCTTTTTTCTAATAGAGAAATTGTCCTGAATCCAGGATTTCTTTATTTTTTTCTCTAGCAAAGTGAAACATTCCTAGGAGTTCCCAGAGTCTCAACAGAGGAGATCTCTAAGTATTTTTAGAGTAATTCTGTTTTTCTTCACCCCAGGGTCAAAACTCAAAGAATTAGAACCCAAAACAGCCCACTGTGAACCAGACAAAGTTGTGGGAGTTCTGGCCTCTGGCTGGGCCTCCTTTTCTCTTCATTTTGGCTGTTGCCACCCACCCTATTAGAATTGCACACCCTCACGTGGGTGCCAGTGTGGTGGGGAAAGGTGTGCCACTTACCCACCTTGTTAGCAACACAGCTACAGATTCTTCCTCCAGATCACCCCCTCCCCACCTCAACACACGCACATAGGCAAAATGCCTTGGGGTTTTGGGCTGGTGTTTACTGGAATTCTGGTATTTTCCAATGTAAAATCCTCTCAGCAGTCCCAGTTTCTTTCTTATCCTCCAATAGAACTTTCTTCTTAAAAAGGGTTCCAGACAGCCAAGGATAACTCATTGCTTAAGATGCCTCCAAGGGCATCTATTGTTTCAGAACAGAAGACGCAGGTTTAATCCATTCACTGAGCAGCGGCAGGCTTCTCAGAGGTTCGTGGTACCCTGCTGGGTAAGAGATCTTGAAGCTGAGGAAAATGGCAACCACTGAGCTCCCTAACTTCTCTCCTTGGTTTCGTTCCAGGCGAGGGCTTCCACAACTACCACCACACCTTCCCCTATGACTACTCTGCCAGTGAGTACCGCTGGCACATCAACCTGACCACGTTCTTCATCGACTGCATGGCGGTCCTCGGTCTGGCTTATGACCGGAAGAAAGTCTCCAAGGCTGCCGTGTTGGCCAGGATTAAGAGAACTGGAGATGGAAGCTACAAGAGTGGCTGAGTCTGGGGTTGTTCAGGGTCCTATCCCAAAATTCAGCTGGGCAGAGATTTAATGTTCTGTTAATTAACTACTGAGTAATGCTGTCTGGATGCTAGGTGCTGCCCTTAACCCATTCCGGCATAGTAATTGACAATTCCTGGAGGGCAGCAGATCCTCTCTTTGATCCTAAGACATTATTCTTTTCTTCTCTGTCTTTATTATTCCCATTGTTTTTTCTTTGCTTGGTTACTGTCACCCTCCTTTCTCATTTTCTTCTTTGCCTCCCAGGCAAACAAACACCTGGTCAGCCACAGGTTGGTGTCCGGTGTAAAAGCCTAGCAATCATCCTGGAGCCTAAAAGCAAAAGCATTTGTTCAGATACTCTTTATCCTTGGTCTCTTCTGAACTTCAGGGCAGGTGGCTCCAGCTAGATATGCAACAAAATTCTTCTTGAAAGTGCCTATTAACTGTCATCAGCCCTCATTTTGCTAAAAGGAAGATGAAAATAGCTATTTGGCACAGAGTTTGCAAAGCCGGTAATTCACCAGAGGAGAGAGAGCGTGCAGGGTATGATTTATAAGTAAGGATGCGGTTAAGGTGGGAAGCGAGCAAGGGAGAGCTCTTTGTAATCAGACTTAGCTGCCTACCTAGCAGAGACGTGGAGCCCCTCCACACAGTAGGCTTCCTTTCTTTCCTGACTGATTACCCGATGGCCATGGCCGTGGAGGTTGGCATTGTTAGGTTACAGTAACAAAGCTCTATGTCTCAATACAGTTTAGGCTGAGGATAAATGGAAAGCATTTAGTCCTTAGACAATGTCATCTCTTCCGGGGAAGGATTTTCCCCTATGTTACTGAGGAGATTTCTTATTTCATAGAGCAAAAACTTTTAGGTTGTGTCCAGAAGTGATGGATACAACACCAGCTCCCAGAATTTTGAGGATTCTGTGAACTGCTCATCCAACTTCTTTCATTGTTCTGCTTTGCTATCTTCAGTATTTTGGTCACTACCCTTATAGTGGTAAGATAGCGATGGCATTTCCAAACATCCAACAATGGGAAGATTTTAGCAGGTGAACTTGGATCAGAGTTGACCATGTATAGACATAATCTGTATTGCAGCATGAAAATATTCACTTGCAGTATTTTTCTCTGGGGGGAAAAATCCTGAAGAAGCTTGAAGGAGAGGAGGCATTCACAGTCTTGCCTGTTCCTCCCACTGCTGATCAGGAGAGGGATAGTTTGAGGGACAGGGTCTGTACACAGTTCCTAGGAAATCAGTTTCCAAAGGAAAGGTTCTGACAACACATTGCCAGAGGGTTCAGAAGTTGCTGTGTAATATGCTGGGTGTTCTAGTGAAACAAGTTAGATGGTAGGTGTATTTCTTCATTACAATTTTTTCTTATATAAAGTAAAACCCAGGCTTCTTCCCACCATGTTGTGCCCTTTTATGCATTCATTACTTGGACCATCCAGACTACATATAGGACTGCCTGGGGTGGGATAGGAATTTCTTAACCACCTGTTTCTTGTTTTCTGGCTCTACTCCATCTGTCATCTTTCCTCTGCTGGTTTTCTCTGTTATCCAATATTTTCTTCTTTGTCTAACAAGGTAGTCTTCTTTGTGTGTTAAGAGCAGTGGGACCTTGCTTTCTAGGCTGCTCCCTGTCCTGCAAACATAATGTTCCACTGAACAGCTATGTCTCTTTAGCAAGGAGAGCTGGCTGCCACTTTGCTGGTCTCCAGATCCTCTCCATCTCCACCTCTCTGCCACACTGATAACTTCAGAAAAGTTTAGCAGATGCTTTAGAAATATCCCTAGCTCAGACAGGGTCACTCTCTTTTGAAGACAAATGCCCACATTATCCCAGTGAGCCAGTCACAGAGCAAAGCAGGGTTAGCTGTTAGTTTCCTCTCTCTGGGTCAGAATAAAGAGCACGCTCAGTTCCCCATGCATGTTCAGAAAATCTGTAATCCTTGTGGAAGGAGGAGGATACATAGTCGTCACTGGGAAGCACAGGAAGTAAGGGCAAGGCCCCAAGTGCCTCACTTTAAAAGGTGGCCCCAGGGCTGAAGCAGTGGTGGCTCTGGGGTTACGGTGCTTGCCTGGCATGCGTGAGTGTGTGAGTTCAAAACCCAGCACCACGTACCCAACGAAGTCTCAGAACAGTGAAGGCCACATGAAAAACTAAATAAAAATTATTTCTCTCTCTCTCTCTCTCTCTTTCACTGTCCCTCTCTCAAAAAAAAAAAAAAAAAAAAAAAAAAAAAAAAAAAAAAAAAAAAAAAAAAAGAAAGCAAGAAAGATTCAGGGGAGACACTCCCCGGAATTATGAAAGGTGGCTCCAGCCTGGAGCCAGGGTCTGCTGTAAACCTTTGGCTGAAACCTGGGGTATGAAGTGCCATGAAATTTGCTGAAAATAGTGTCCCCTGTCTGTTCAGCAACAGCAACATCACCTACCACAGAGCCTTGGGAAGAAAACAGGAGAGAAGAAGTCTTAAAAAAAACCCACAGAATACCACTGTTTGAATACCATAGACCTGTCCTTTTCTGTACCTCAGTCATCAGCGCAGAAGCCTGATTGCTCTATCAGAATCGGGGATGTGCAATACCAAATATTCTGTCCACAGTTGCAACCCAGCCATTAGGAAGAAGCAGAGCCTTCCAGCCTGCCCTAAGGCAACTTGTCCTTGAGCTGTTCATTGTAGTAGGAAATCACCTCAGGGAAGACCACTCATTGTAGACCAGATCTGCTAACTACTTGCCTACCGCTGGAAATGCCTCTTTAATGGTTTTAATTCTAATGCTCATCATATGTCTGCTTTAAAATTTATAAATAATAAACTCACCTTTCTCTTCTCATCCTGTTCCATGGATCCGATCTATGTCATATTCCTGCACGCATGGGGATGGAGACCTCAGGCTGAGGTCCCAATATCTCTGTAGATGGGTAGGTAGAGGTGTGCCAATTCAGCAAGAACTCTTCTTTCGAGATTCTAAAGCCCAAACCAAGTGACACATTAATGAGAAACCCTTACCAAGAGTTAATTACTAACAATCCTTGCCTTGTGGATGTGCTGACAACTGATTCTGGTGCCTTACCTCTTTCCTAATCCGAGTGCCTCTGATCCTCCTGGCTCCCTCTGAATAGACCTTTATTCCCGAGAGCCCGCAGTGGTGCCCTGTGTCAATAGGAGCATGATCGGAGTGTGATCAGTGCAGATACTTGTAGGATTTCCTTCTAGGCTTCATTCTGAAAACCTTCCTTAGGGATGTGTTTATTAAGTGGCCAAATTCAATGGAGGATGGAAGCAACTTGAATGTATTTTTTTTTTTAAGAGAGAGGGACAGTGAGAGGGAGAGAGAGAAAGAAACAATTTTTATTGTCTTTCATGTGACTTTTGTTGCTCCGAGACATTGTTATGTACGTGGTGCTGGATTTGAACTCGCATATGTGCAAGTGCCATAACCACCGAGCCACTGCTCCAGCCACAACTCGAATGTATTTGATGTTATTTTAAACATCAAACATTGGTGATGCCATTTAAAATGGAAAGTTTTCTCTTGGTTTGCCAGTATCCTCTGTGTAGTCTGTATATGTAGCTCAAAGGGGTGAGTCTAAAAGGTAAACAAAGGAAGGTGACCCAGTTACACCAGTGGATAAAGTCTGGGCCTCCTAACACTGTACCCCCCTTGCTATGTGACCCTCACTTTTCTAGCAAATCCACTCCCCAGATAAATTCATTAATCCATTCAGAACCTTCTAGGGCTGATCACCTCTTAATCTGTTGCTGTGGGGATTAAAGTTCCAACACTTGAACTTTGAAGGACACACTGAAATTGCTGCACAGGACAAGTCATTTAATTGTAAAGGGCCTCATTTTATCTTCTGTTAAAACGGGATAATAGTAATACTAATCTATGTCAAAGAACAGTTTTGTCATGTGACTAAAGCTTTTTATTAAGCATTTTTGGATCCTCAGAGGAATTCTCAAGTCCTGCAGACTTTTCTAGTAGCAGTGTCCACCATGAACTTGACATGTGTATGTGTTCTTGATGCCATTCTTAGCCTACATGGTTCTCTCAAGAGATTGAATGAATCCAATTCATTCAATTAGGTGGTATATAACTAATCAGACAAAATTTCTTATGAAGAATACCTTTTCCTTGCGCGGGTTGTTTTTTTACTTTTTTTATGTGGGATAGTAGTTATTTGTGACCTAAGAATAATTTTGGGATATCAACTCTAAGATTGTGTTTGTTAATAAAAAAAAAATTGAAGTGATTCTGATTGCTCTGTATCTGGGAGGTTTTCTGTGTTTTTGTTTTTGTTTTTTTCCCGCTATAATATAGTCTCCCGGGACCTGTCTCTATGTGTGTTGTGCACTTTTAAGAGCAAAAAATATATAAAAATCAAAATAGCCGAGTCATGCCCCAGCAATCTACCCTGCCTTTCTGAAGAGTAACTTTAGGTTTAACTCTGGGCAGCAGGAAAACAGGTGACTGCTCTTTTTCAATCAAACACATACCCACATACAGTTGGCACCTTGGACTGGACATGCCAGAACCACATGGGTCACATGGTCATATGGACCCAAGCTAGAGACGCTGGGAGAAGCTCAGAGCAGCAACAGAAGCTCTGCCTGGGCAAGCAATAAGTTACAGTGCCCTGGCAAAATCCTGGCCTCCAGGCAATTATGGCTTCCTGAAAGCGGGTGCACAACAGCAGGAAGGAGGACACGATCAAGGGAAGGTATTTGTTCTGGTTTACTCTCAGCTTTTAGTGCTTTGGTAATTCTCTTGTGGAAAAGAGTGGGCAGGGGGCTGGAGCAGTGGCTCAGCAGTTACGGTGCTTGCCTGGCTTGCAGGAGTACAAGGGTTCAAACCCCAGCACCCACGTGCACAGCTAAGTGTCAGAGCAACGAAAGCCATGTGAAAAACTCCTCATAAAAATTGATTCTCTCTCTCTCTCTCTCACTGTACTTCTCTCTTTTAAAAAAAAATCCCTCTTAAAAAAAAAAAGAGTGGGCAGAATTCGTAACATCCGTAGGTGCTCCATGCCCCGTATTCCAGCAGGAACCTCCTTGACCAACAACTCGTCTTCTGTGAGTTCCAAGAACTAATTCTGTCAGTTCACCTCGCTTTCTGATCTAAGGTTGCCCTTGCCTTGAACAAGAAGCATGACTCTCCTGGTGTCATTATAAGGCAGGACTCTAATGTCAAGTGTCCAAAATCAAAGGTTATCCTCATTGAGGCT
>PVKS010031197.1:0-18002 GCA_004027875.1 Aplodontia rufa
GTGGGGGTGACCCTATGGCACACAAAGCCTATGCTAGTCACGTCGTAATGCCACAAGCTCATGGGTATCCAAGAGGTTAACAGAGGATGCCCAAGCTGTGGGGTTCAGAGAGCCCTGTTCAGGTCTCCCCAGCTTCCTTACAAGAGGCATGTTTACCCAGTGGCTCAGCATTCAACTGCCCAGTGCAAGCTCCTGCCCTATGCCCAAAAGCCCTGGGTGGCGGGGGGCACTGAACAAGACTTCTACTCTCCAACAGTGTTATCCTGAAACTCCAGGGTAGTTACCTTCCTTGGATGGTCGCAAAGCTGCGGATAGCACGGCAGAGCCCCCGGATTTAATATCCAGGTTCTGGAGAGCACCCTACCCTTACTCGATAGATTTCCTTACACCAGTCTCAACACTGCATGCTTGAAGTTTTACACTTAGAAATTTTAAGTTTAATATTCACTTTTCACCTTTTCCACCTTCCATATCTAATCTGTCATCTAAGTCATGCTGGCCTTACTCTCTAAGTGGATCTCAAATGTCTTCCTCTTTTTCAGTCCTATTGCCACCATTTTTGTCCAGGCCCTCATTAAAGACAAGTTAGCAGCACAGATCATCCTTTTATGTTTATCAGTGCATAATTACACAAGATAGTGGAATTCATTGTGTGTTTTCATATATGTACGTGACATAATTTAGTCAATGTCATTGCCCCATACCGCTCCTGTCTTTCACTCTCTCCCTCCCCTTCCCATCCTCTATTCTACTGGTCTCCCTTTTGGTTTCATGAAAATCCCGCTTCCCCCAGTCACCCCACCCCTTTCTTTTTCTTTCTAGCTCCTATATATATAGGAGAAAACGTAGGACCTTTGCTTTTCTGAATTGGGCTTGTTTCATTCAACGCAATGCTCTCCAGTTCCACCCATTACCTGGAAAAGACACAGCTTCACCTTCTCGATGACTGCATAAAATCGCAATGTATACACATACCACATTTTCTTCACCCGTTCAACCTGATAGGCACCTAGGCTGGATCCATGACTTTGTTACTGTGAATTTGCACAGTACAG
Source organism: Aplodontia rufa (assembly GCA_004027875.1). Taxonomy (NCBI): domain Eukaryota; kingdom Metazoa; phylum Chordata; class Mammalia; order Rodentia; family Aplodontiidae; genus Aplodontia; species Aplodontia rufa. Next base: position 1,056 of record PVKS010031197.1, read on the forward strand.
ACTATGTGGGAGTAAAACAACCAACACGACCCTAGCTTTCAGCAAGTATTCATGAAGTACGTGCTAAATGTCAGGTGCTGGGCCAGCGACTAGGGGTGCAGCATTGACACACAGACTCCAAACCTCAGAAACCACCCCTACTCTGCTCACCGCTAGCCACAATCACAGACACTCACAATGATGTCCCTGGGTGTTAAGGCTTAGATATGTGATCTCCTCCCCCAAAAGCTCATGTGTGAGAAAATACAAGAATGGTCAGAGGTGAAATGATTAGTTTATGAGAGCTTTGGCTTAATCAGTGGATTAATCCACTGACATGGATTAACTGGGTGGTAACTATAGGTAGATAGGGCATGGCTGGAGGAAGTAAGAAGTAGGTCACTGGGGGGTGTGCCTTTGCGGTTTATATTTTGTCCGTGGTGAGCAGAGCTCTCTCTCTCTCCTCTCTCTCTCTCTCTCTCTCTCTTTCTCTCCCTCCCAGTTGCCATGCCCTGAGCTGCTTTTCTCCCTCACACCCTTCTGCCATGATGCTCTGCCTCATCTCAGGACCAGACTATGGAATCTGCAGACCATGGATCAAATCTCTGAAATCATGAAAAAAAATAAACTTTTACTCCTCTAGGTTTTTTCTTGTCAGTTCTTTTGGTCCTAGCAATGCAAAGCTGACTAATACACTGGGTCCTTGAGAAAGGGTGACACTGCACCTGGTGTATCCTGTATAAACACATGGGAGAGCAGGGTGCAGTGGTGGCAATCCTGTAATCCCAGCGACTTGAAGGGCTAAGGTCAGAGGATCACATGTTTGAGGTCATCCTCAGCAACTTAGCAAGGCCCTAAAAACCTTAGTTAAAAAGAAAAAAGACAGGGGCTGGCGCGGTGGCTCAGCAGGTACAGCGCTTGCCTGGCATGCGCAAGTACGCGGGTTCAAACCCCAGCACCACGTACACAACAAAAGCCACATGAAAAACTAAACAGAATTGATTCTGTCTTTCTCTTCTCTCTCTCTCTCTCACTGTCCCTCTCTCTTAAAAAAGAAAAGAAAAAGGACTGGTGAGGTAGCTCAATGTAGAGTGCTTCTGGGTTCAATCCTCAGGAAAGAGAGAAAGAAGGGAGGGAGGGAGAGAGGGAGGGGATGTCGTAACAAGAGCCTTAATAAAAACTATACTATTTCAGTCAGCTTTTTCATTGCTGTGACTCAAAGACCCGACAAGAATAACTTCGGGAGAAAAGTCTGTTTGGAGATCACAGTTTCAAAGGTCTTAGTCCATAGACGACTCCATTCCTTGGGGCTTGAGGTGAAGCATAACATCACGGTAGGAGGCATGGTTCCAGGTGTAAGATTTGTTTTTCTTTTCTGTCAAAGTTAAAGAATGTAATGCAACATAGCCTACCTCCATTTTAACCATCCCCCTTTGTGATGGCAACTCCCTCCCCAGTGTACGCCCACCTCCTTCCAGAAAACCCCTCTGATACCTTCCCATCTCTTTCTGGTGACCTCTACTAACACATACCTCCTTCTTTCTGACACCCCTTGTCCCAGTCACCACCTACTTCCTCTCTGTACCTGCCTTTACCTTACCTTAGCCAACATGTAGGTTGTACCCCTGAGCTCCTCCAATCACAGTGAAGGGCACCATTAAATCAGGCTGGGAACAAAACCCTGGTTTTCTTGTTTCTGCAAGCATTTTCAGCTGAAGTAAAATTCTGCCTTGCTCACCCACATTGGACCACGTGTTTGATTTATCACATGTCTGGTATTTCTGACAATTTGGTGCCCGGTGTGGAGCTCTGTAAGTTGCCTGGTGGGGGTTGTAAGGTTCCTCTCCCAAGGAGAGATGGGCCCCACTCTCTGGTTACAGTGCCCTAGAGAGTGGGGAGTAGCAGCAACTCCCAAGGCCCACAAGACTCAAGGTCGAGGGTGCATGAACTACACAGAGAAGGGCCCAAGCCAGGACCATAGATATTAAATAATCTTGTGCATGAGCCAACAGCAGTAAAATCTTTCTCTTAAACTTGAAGGAGGAAAAAATACATATATACTACCATGGTGGTCAAGGCATCCCATGGGTTTTGATTTGACTGGGTCTGAGATGTGTATGGGACACAGGGTGAGCGTCCAATCTCCAAATTCACAGTGCCAACAATCTGGGAGGGTACTAGCCAGAAACAGGAGCAGTGGCTTGGGGTAATTAACAGGTTGGAACAGTTCTCCAGTTACTTTTCTTGGACTCAGGAACCCAGAATCATACCCATCAGAAAATGGGATGGGGAATAAAAATTCTGCTGTAGAGAAACAGGATGCAAGCAGAGGAAAAGACACAGAAATCCCCTTACACAGCCCTTTGGGCTACATGTTAAAATATTGGGAAGATAATTCTAAGACAAAAATGAAGAAAAAACCAAAGATGATGGGATATTGTTGCATTGCTTGGACTCAATAACCTATCCTAAATCCGTCAGTATAGTGGCCAAGGTTTGGGGCAAATAAAGATTGGGTATGCCAATTATTAATAGAACATATAATTAATAAAGACCCTAACAATAAGGAAGAAATAGAGTATGTCCTCTATCAGAGAGAGGAATCTAAAGTCCTCTTTCCTCTTCAGATCAGAGAAAATAATGAAACAGAAAAAGAAAAATTAAATATATGGGACCCCCCAAGTTATCTTCCCCCACCGTCCATTTCTAATCCAACTGAGGGGCAAAACACATCGCTCACCCCCAACAAAGGGTGAGAAGGAACCAGAGCTGACTGCAGCAGCTTCTGTCCCTTCTCCAACTTCATACCCTTCCTTACCTAGATTAAGGAGGGAATTAGAACAATGCAAACAGGATACTCAAAACTGTCCTTTTCCACAGGAAGGAACAAAAAAATCTGGTTCCCTTTCCTCCCCCTCTACCTTTTATTCTTTAGGTGAGGTTCCTCCAAGAGAAGGGGCCATTGGGTTTGCAAATTCCCCTCTTGCTAGCTCAGAGGTAAGATACTTAAAGCAGGAATTTAAACCTTTGTTAGAGGACCCACATGGAGTAGCAGAACAATTAGAACAATTTCTTGGCCCTCAACACTACACATGGTCTGAACTCATGTCTATTTTAAGTATTTTATTCTCTATAAAAGAAAGGGCAATGATTAGGAGATCAGCAATGAGGATCTGGGAAAGCGAACACCCAGCTGAATCTGGAGCTCTATCGGCTGAGATAAATATCCAATTGAGGAAACACACTGGAATAATAGCAATGAGGTACACAGGGGACATATGAGAGACCTCAGAGACTTAATTATAAGATGTATAAAAGAGGCAGTTCCCCCATCCCAAAATTTAGCCAAAGCTTTTAAAGTATACCAAGGGAGAGATGAAGGGCCAACAGAATTTTTAAGTAAATTAGAGGAACAAATGAGGAATTATTCTGGGTTAAATACTAATGATGCCTTGGGGCAAGAAATGTTAAAGGTACACTTTGTTACTAATAGCTGACCTGATATAGCTAGAAAATCACAAAAACTAGAAGATTAGAAAGATAAAAATCTGGAGGAATTATTGATAGAGGCTCAAAGAATATGTGTAAGGAGGGATGAACAGAAACAGGGACAATATACCAAATGTATGCTTTCCACCAAGTAACCAGTGGCTCAGCAAAACCTTAGCCTTAGAAATAGGAAACAGAAAGGGTCTCAATCAAGATACTCCAAGGGGCCACAAGCCAAGGAAGGGAGGAAAAGGGAATACATGCTGTAAGTGTGGGAAAGAGGGACATTTCAAGAGAGAATGACCTGTAAGGGTAAGAGAAGAGAAGGTGACATCCCTCATGTCCTTTGACGAGGATTAGGAAGGTCAGAGGCTCTTCTATACAAAGAGCCCTTGATAAATTTAGAGGTGGGAACCCAAAAGGGAAGAAATAACATTTTTAATTGACTCTGGGGTGGCTCACTCCTCTTTAACATATCAACCCACACAGACACAACTATCTGATAAACAGATACTACTGTCAGGGGTAAAGGGGGAAGATTTTAAAGTCCCCATTTTTAAGAAAACTCAAGTGAGATACCAAGACAGGCATACCCAAATAGAATTTTTCTTTGTGCCTGCAGGACGGTCCAATCTCTTAGGTCAAGACAATGTGTGAACTTGGGGTAGGATTAAAAATCAATGATAGGGAAATTCAAATTGCCCTTAACCTTCTAAGTTCTATACATGCATAAAAGGAGTCTCAACTTCTACTGTGAAAGATAATGAATCTCAGTCCAGCATCAACCCCACTAAACTAACTTTCAAAAGACTTCAACAGGAGCTGGAGCAGTGGCATCATGGTTACAACACTTGCCTGGCATGCTTGAGTACCCAAGTTCAAATCCCAGCACCACATTCACAACAAAGTGTCCGAGGAATGACAGTCACATGAAAAACTAAATAAAAATTGCTTCTCTCTCTCTCTTTCTCTCTCTCTCTCTGTCCCCACTTTCTTTTTAAAAAAAAAAGACTTCAATAGTGTTCATGATATTGAGAATTATATCTTGTAAGTTGGTTATTAATGTAATTCAGACCATCTCTCCTCTGATTGCTAAATCTAATGTTTACCAGGTGCTCCCCTGTGAAAACTTCACATAAGTAAGAGTAATTGTCTAGGACAAACAAATATGATTGTCCAATATATTCTGGAGAAGATGGTCTCTGTGAACCTAACAATGATGTTAGCAAAATTATCTTGGAGGTAAAGGATTCACAACAAATTCTTAAAATAGAAATTGGACATAATGAGGCAAATGCCAGGGCAGAAGGGATTAAATATTTTGTTAACACATCAGATAAAAGCAACTTTTATGCTTGTGCAACAAGAGGGCAGATAGCTCAAGTGGTCCCATTCCCCCTTGACTGGACCTCAGATCCAGTGGGCATGAGTTGCATGATATCCATCTTTCAGGAAAGGAAGACCTGGGGAAATAACTCTTGTAAAACCCTATCACTGCTGTTCTTGGAAGTAGAGGGTCAAAATACAACAGCCTCCAAAGATCATCCAACCTCCTTCCCTTGGAAACAAATACACCTCATGCCTCTCTAGGTGGGGGCAGCAATTGGCTTTCTTGGAAAATGTATCTGGGTGCCAGAAAGGCCAGTCCTTTGAGGAGATATTGAATTAAACAATACTTGCTATAGCCTGAGCCAGTACTGCTGGTGGACCTTTGCCTGAGACCTTACCTGTCAATTGGAGTGGAACCTATACCTTGGTTCAATTGGCTCTGGCTTCTACCCTGAGGTTTCTTAGACCAAATAAATCCCAGTCCTCTGAAAAAGAAGAGACTCTTTCTTCCCATGCACCATTTGATCCCCATGAGTCAGCAACCAAAACTCAGATAACAACAAATTTTGAGTCAGTTTCCCTTTGGTGGGCCATGATAATGGATTGCATTGAGGATAATCATCAAAAAGCTATTAATTATATAAAGGAAATTACCAATGAGCTAAACATTATTGATAAAATAACATGGAAAGAAATAATCAAACTTATCATCTTTCTATTAATTGTATTTGGGGCTGTAACTCTGATTCGACACATAAAGGATATTGTTCAGAGCTTGATTGTCATCACTAAACAACTTTTGGATATAGGCTAAATCAATCCTCCAGTATCCAATGTAGTCAAAGAAAAATGTCAAAAATTTCTATCAAGAGATTTCCAAGATGGCAAGGTGCAGAGGCTGCTTCTCGTTTGGCTCTGTGACCAGATTTAAAAACTACAGGACAGCTCCATTGCTACGAGGTGCATTTTGAGAGAAATCATCACCGGAACACAGCGCTAGTTAAGGAAGTTTTTTGGATGATCAGAGATTTGGGCTCAGCAAGTGGAAAAGAGGGATTATATCCATCCCAGCTGGGACACAGCAGCTGCATCTGTGACCGCCATTGCTCCCAACCAGCAAGGGAGCGAGGGAGGAGCCAAACCATAACATTTGATCCAATCTGCCGCAGAGAAGCCAAGTTCTATAAGGAATCATGCATTGGGCCCAACTAGAGACACCCCTACTGCACCTCCACTGCGTAAGGAAAGAACAGTGTCTCTCAGCTGCCCGCAAAAGAGAGAATCAGGACTCTTATGGGACAGACTGCCTGGTGGGAGAGAGTCAGCAGTTCAGAGCAGGCTAATCTGCAACTGCGCCAGGAGCCAGCCATAGTTCACAGGCTGAACCAGGAAGAGGAGGCATGGGACAGGCCCAGGCCTCACTTTGCTTAGGGGGATTCGGGTTTGTAGAGTACAGGGGAGCCTTGCTCAGCCCTGTCCACCCCCACCCCAGCTGGAAGGCTCATGTGATAAGCTAAACTCTAAGAGTCCTCAGTCTGAGCTCAAAAATCCTGGAGGACATGGCGTGCAACCAGCAAGAGGGAGCATTGAAAGCATTTCAAACCCCCTGCCCATAAAAGCCTTAAGACTCCTGAGCTTCAGATCCCCAGGGAGGCTGGCAAACACCAGCCCTCAGGGAATTCCCTATTCTGATCTCTTGGAGGAAATAGCCACCTAGAAAGCCCAGGAGTCTGAGGACATCTCAGTCCTCTACTTGAGATCACATAATTCCAGACTGAGACCCTGCCAACAAAACCCAGGAGGACAGCGAACATCTGCTCCCAAAGTGTACAGAGACAACCTCAGTGACCATAGTTCCAAGTTCTCATTAAGAATTTTTCATTTTTCAAAATTTATCTTTCTTTCCTGTTTTTGATGTGTATTTGAGTGCCAACTGGAGAAGTTGATTTGTTCATGGACATAAAAATACTAGCTGTTTTGGGGGGGGGTTGTTGGTTTTTGTTTTTTGGTTTTTGTTTCATTTTGTCTTTGTCAGGGTTTTTTTTCAGTTATCTTTCCTTGTTTTTTATTATTTTGGTTTTTTATTTGTTTATTTTTCTTTTTCTTCTCTCTTTTTCCCTTTTGTCTCTTTTGTCTATCCTTGTCCTGCCTGCTGAGGGATAGGATTTTGTTCAGGTCATTTAGTATCTGAAATATATTGTGCCCCAGCTGCATAATTTTCCTGCACTTGCTTCTACCCTTTCTTATGCTATCACCCCAATCTTATTATTATCTCTTTCACCCTTCCTCTATTTTGCTACCTCTGTCTTTTCTTCCTCTGGGATATGGTTTTTTGTTTTTTGGTTTGTTTTCTTTTTCTTTTTTCTTTCTCCAGCAAATCCTTCACCTCCTCTAACTTTTGCTCTGTTCATGATTGGATAATACAACCTCCTTTCTAAATTTCTCTTGAATTCCTTCTCTCTCAGGCTTCCAATTAGTTTATGCCTTTTGACCTCCCCCATCATTAATGCTATGTAACCATTACCACTGTGAAAACCAAATACAATAACTATTGTATGCTTTGAAGCCTGACATAGGTGATAGTTAAATACTAGTGTCACCAAAAGTATTGACTAACACTACCATTCATTCCATAGGTGGAATTTAACAGTGTAATATAGTCTGTACTAAATAACCAATTTAATACTATTTATTGTATCCATTGGTCGTTCATATTTATGATCTCCTATTAGCTCATGAGGAGTTGGAAATTTTAAAGGACACTAACAGTTCACAGGTTAGGGGTTTCACTTCTGAACTCAACATTCCGGACAATACCCCAACCCAAGTAAGGGACAGGACAAAACTCCCAATCCAACAGCAAAAACCTAAAGAAAAACAACCAGACAAAGATCCCAGGCCAAGAATTCGCTTCAATTTATGGAGTGAGAAGAAACCTGAGCAGACCCCATCCCACACCAGTGCATGCCCAGGATTCTGGTCCCACCACAGCAGGCATGCTGGACACCTCCAAGGACCCCACACCCAGATGCCACCCAGCTTTCACACACACCTACCAAGTCCAGATGTATTGGGCCCATCCCACCACCAAGGATCCCAGATCCCAGCGGAGCACATAGGTTGGTCCATTCTGGCCCACCCCACACCTCTGGGACCCTAGCACACAGTGACATATCTCTACTGCTTAGCTTCAACAATGTAGCAGACTGCCCAGCAACCCCACCAGGTGCCAAGTCAGAGCCCTGGAACCTTAACCCAAAAGCTGCAACAAAACAAGGCTCCAGGCAGAATTAGCTCTCTGGAAGGAAGTGGTCATCAGGGAAGTGGTATCTGACACAACCCATGATGTATAAGGAAGAAGAACCCAGAGACTGGTCTTGCTACCAGTCTCTGGGTTTTGAATTGATCCCCAATTCAAAAATCCAGAAGAGGCTCTTCAAAGATGAAGAATCAAACTAGAAGAGGTTCATCTCAAACCCACAACTCTGCTAGCAAGGAGTCCATGGCCAGGGACTGGGAGGAAAATCTAGAACAAATTATCAATGATCTGATAACAAAAAGGAACAATGAACTAAAGGAAGAGTTAATGAGGGGAATAACTGAGAAAACTCAAGAGTTGAGAAACTCTATCATCAAAAAAATAGACACACTCCAAAAGGAAGTAACAGAGCTAAAATATGCAGTCAATGACATGAGAGGGACCGTGGAAGAATTTAATAATAGACTAACTTCTGTAGAAAATAGAACCTCTGCTGTTGAAGAAAGAACTTCTAACAATGAGGACAGGCTGACCAAGCTTGAGTGCACCAATAACAAAAGAGAAAAACAACATGATCTGAATATTAAAAATGTCTGGGATGAAATGAGAAGAAACAATCTGAGAGTATGAGGACATCCTCAAGGAAATTGTTAAAGAAAATTTTCCTCATATAAAAACAGAATCAGACATGCTCATCCAGGAAGCTTACAGGACATCCAATAGGCCTAATCAAATGAAAAACTCACCAAGACACATCATATTCAAGATGTACAACAGGGCTATCAAGGAAAGAATATTAAAAGCAGCAAAGGAGAAACATCAAATCACATTCAGAAGCAAACCAATAAGAATTACCTCTGACTTTTCAACACAGACTCTGGAGGCAAGAAGGTCATGGAAAGAAATCTTAAATGTCTGAATGACCACAACATGCAGCCAAGAGTACTATACCAGCAAAACTCAGCTTCAAATTTGATGGGGAAATAAGAACTTTTCATGATAAGATCAAACTGGCAGCATTCATGAACAGAAAATCAGCCTTACAAAGAATTCTCAAAGATACGCTCCAGATAGAATAACAAATAATCAATACTGAAAACCCACAGAGGAAATTCAATAAAGGTACAACCTATCAATACCCAACCAAGACAGCACAGAACTTACTAATAATATGAAATGACTAGGAACCACATACACACTTCTGTTATAACACTGAATATGGTCAAAATGTACCACTCAAAAGACATAGATTAGTAGACTGGATCAAAAAACAAAATCCAACAATATGCTGCTTACAAGAGACTCACCCAGCAGTCAAGAACATCCACAAATTAAGGGTGAAAGGACGGGAAAAAAAATCTACCATGCATACGGCCTAAGAAAGCAAGCCAGAGTCACAATACTTATATCCAACAAAGTAGATTTCAAACATAAACTAATCAAAAGAGATAAAGAAGGCCACTACTTAGTAGTAGAGGGAACCCTACAACAGGAAGACATAACCATAGTAAATATATACTCTCCAAATTACAGTGCTCCCAACTATTTGAATAAATCACTTCATGACATAAAACCAGTTGGGGATCTCAACACAATAATACTGGGCAACTTCAATACTCCTCTGTCACCAATAGACAGATCATCAAAACAAAAAATCAATAAAGAAATCTCCATCCTAAACAACTCCATAAATGAAATGGACTTAACAGACATCTATAGAATATTCCACCCCAAATCAGCGGAATACACCTTCTTCTCAGCAGCACATGGATCCTTCTCCAAAATAGACCATATTCTGGTTCACAAAGGAAATCTCAGCAAATATATAAAAGTTGATATTATTCCATGTATCCTACCAGATCATAACACCATGACCCTAGCAATCACAGAAAAAATCATAACAGAAAAAACACATATTCATGGAAATTGAATAATACCCTATTAAATGAAGAATGGATCCAAGAAGACATGAGAGCAGAAATTTAAAAAAAAAAATTCTTGGAAAAGAATAAAAATGAAGACACAACATATTGAAACTTCTGGGACAGAATGAAAGCATTCCTAAGGGGAAATTTTATAGCAATAGCACTGAGTGCCCACATTGAAAATGAAGAGAGATCCCAGATAAATAAGTTTATGCTCTATCTCAAAGCCCTACAAAAGGAAGAACAATCTAACCCCAAAGCCAGCAGAAGACAGGAAACAATCAAGATCAGAGCTGAAATCAATGAAATTGAGAACAAAAAAGCAATAAAAAGTACTGATGGAACAAAGAGCTGGTACTTTGAAAAAAATAAATTGATAGACCCCTAGCCAATCTTATTAAAAGAAGGAGAGAAAAGAAGCAAATAAATAAAATCATCAATGAAAAAGGAAAGAGTATCACTGACCCCACGGAAATCAACAAATTATAAGATCATATTTCGAAAAACTATACTCCTATAAATAAGATAATATGGAAGACATGGACGAATTTCTAGACACATTCAACATCCCTACATTGACACAGGTCAATATTGAATTCCTAAACAGCCCAATAACAGGCACTGAAATCCATACAGCAATTAAAAGCCTACCAAAGAAGAAAAGCCCAGGACCTGATGGTTTCTCTGCTGAGTTTTACAACACTTTTCAGTAGGAGCTAACACCTCTCCTTATTAAGCTAGTCCATGAAATTGAAAAGAGGGAACTCTCCCAAACACTTTTTATGAAGCAACTATAACTCTGATACCAAAACCCAATAAAGAAACATCAAAAAAAGAAAACTACAGACCAATATCCCTGATGAAACTGAATGCAAAAATCCTTAATAAAGTTCTAGCAAACTGTATTCAAAAACATATCAAGAAGATAATCCATCACGATCAAGTGGGCTTTATTCCAGGTATGCAGGGCTGGTTCAACATACACAAAACAATTAATGTAATTCATTACTTAAACTGAATTAAGGACAAAAACCATATGATCATCTCTATTCATGCAGAAAAGGCCTTTGACAAAAGTCAGCACCTTTTCATGCTCAAAACTCTAGAGCAGATAGGGATCAAAGGAAGTTATCTAAACTATGTAAAGGCTATATATGCCAACCCTCACCTAGTATAATACTAAATGGAGAAAAGCTGAAAGCATTTGCACTAAACTCAGGAACATGACAAAGCTGTCCATTCTCACTACTTTTATTCAATATAGTTCTTGATACTTTAGCCAGAGTAATCAGGAAAGAGAAGGAAATCAAAGGGATAATAATAGAAAGAGAGGAAGTCAAACTATGCCTCTTTGCTGATGATATGATCCTTTATCTGGACGATCCAAAAAATTCCACCAGAAAACTGCTTGAACTTATAAACAGATTTAGCAAAGTTACAGGCTACAAGATCAACACCCATAAATCAAGAGCTTTCCTATACACTAACAATAATAGGGCAGAAGAAGAAATCAGGAAATCGGTCCCATTCACAATATCCTTGAAAAGAATAAAATACTTGGGAATTACTCTAACAAGGGAAGTCAAAGACTTCTACACTGAAAATTACTGGACACTGAAGAATGAAATCCAAGATGACCTGAGGAGATGGAAATATGTTCCATGTTCATTAGGCAGAATTAATATGGTCATTCTGCCAAAAGTTCTGTATAGACCCAATGCAATCCCCATCAAGATATCAATATCATTCTTTACAGATATAGAAAAAGCAATTCTCAAATTCATTTGGAACAATAAGAAACCCAGAAGAGCCAAAACATTACTAAGCAAGAAAGGCAAAACAGGTGGTTTTGCTATACCAAATCTAAAACTATACTATAGAGCTGTAGTAACAAAAACAGCATGGTACTGGTATCAAAATAGAAATGAAGTACCTGAAACAGACCCACAAATCTTTAGATATCTGATCTTTGACAAAGGGGGACAAAGTATAACATGGAGGAGAGACAGCCTATTCAACAAATGGTCCTGGACAACCTGGACAGCCACTTGAAAAAAGTTGAAACCAGACCCTCATCTTTCACCTTGTACAAAAATCAAGTCAAAATGGATCAAGGAACTAGGAACTAAACCTTGCAAATGCTGGAAGAAAGTTAGGACCAACATTCCAGCATTTGGGAGCAGGAAAAACTTTCTCAACATGTCTCCTAAAGTAAAAGAAGTAAAGTCAAAAATCAATGAGTGGGATGTCATAAAGCTAAAAAGCTTTTGCACAGCCAAGAAAATGATCAAAATTATCAAGTGACTTTCTACAGAATGGAAGGGAATCATGGGCTGTGACTCTTATGACAGGGGACTCATATGCAGAATCTACACAATCCTCAAAAATCTCAACCTCAAAAATACAAACAACCCAACCAATAAATGGGCCAAAGAGCTAAACAGAAACTTCTCAACAGAGGAAACAGAGCAAACCAATGAATACATGAAAAAGTGCTCTAAATCACTAGTAATAAGAGAAATGCAAATCAAAACTACATTAAGATCTCACCTCATGCCAGGAAGATTGGCAAAAATGAAGAAAATAAACAATAATAAATGCTGGAGGGATTGCGGAGAGATAGGAACACTAGCACACTGTTGGTGGTCTAGTACAGCCCCTCTGGAAAGCAGTGTGGAGAATCCTCAAAACACTAGGGATGAACCCACCATATGATCCTGCTATCCCTTTCCTAGGTATTTTTCCAGGAGATTTGGAATCAGCACATTACAGCAACACAGCAAAATTGATATTCACAGCAGCTCAATTTAATATAGCTAAATTATGGAACCAACCCAGACACCCCTCACTGGATGAATGGATCTAAAAACTGTGGTATATATATATATATATATATATACCATGGAGTTCTACTCAGCAATTAGAAACAACGATATTGCAACCTTTGAAGATAAACAGATAGCAATGGAAAAAATCATGTTGAGTGAAGTTAGCCAAATCCAGAGTCAAGGGTTGAATGTCTTCACTCATCTGTGCAGGCTGGAGCTAGACCCAGGCCTGTGTGAAAGGAGGTCAACCTTCATGTATTAGACCCAGCAAAGGCATTGTAACACATGACCTAGGGCATGCATAGATATGTACTTGGAAGGAAGCGGGAGGGGCAAGGGAGGAGGGGAAAGTATGAACAAACAGGGTGGGATCTGGGGGATAAATCTAATTTAAGAATATATACATATCATATTGTTACTTTGGATGCATTTGTGATTGTATAATAACTAAATTTCTTAATTAAAAAACTTTAAAATTTTTTCTATCAAAATTTGAAGATGTTCATATGCATCATATAAGACAGGGGAAATGCAATATTTATGTTTTCCTTTCTGTCAAAGTTAAAGACTGTAATGTAATATAGCCTACCTCCATTTTTAAATCCCCCCACTTCAAGATGGTAACTCCCTCCCATGTGTACACCCACCTCTTTCCGGGGACCCCTTCTGATACCCTCCCATCTCTTTCTGGTGACACTCACCTCTCCCAGTGACCTCCACATCCTCTCTGTGCTTTTCTTTATCTATGTAGATAGTACCCCTGAGCTCCTCCAATCAGAGTGAAGGGCTACATTACATCAGGTTCGGAATAAAACCCCTAGTTTTCCTGTTTTTCCATGCATTTTCTTTTTACCCTTCGGCTGAAGTAAAATTCTGCCTTGCTCACCCACATCCAACCACATGTTTGTTTTCTCACACATCTGGTATTTTTTTTCTTTTTTTTTTTTCAGGGCTGAGGACCAAACTCAGGGCCTTGCTCATGCTAGGCAAGTGCTCTGCCACTGAGCTAAATCCCCAGCCCCACATCTGGTATTTCTAACACAGGGAGCAGACAGAGAGACTCCATACCAGATACAGATATATATCCCAAAGTTATGCACCCCATGACCCATCTTCTGCAGCCGCACCCTACCAGCCTTCACTCACTGATTGGGTTAAGGCTCTTACAACCCAATCATTTCACCTCAACCTTTCCATTGTTTGAGGGACACCTCTCATCCAAACCATAACAATCTGTCCCTGGCCCCACAAAAGCTCATGACAATCTCAATGCAAAATACATTAGTCTATTTTCAAGAGTCCTCATAGTCTCTACAGTTCCAAGATTGACCAAAAGTCAAGACCAAAGTCTCTGTCTCTGCTGAGATTCAAGGCAAACTCTGAACATGGACCCCTGTTAAAAAAAAAAAAAAAAGTCAAGTTATATACGTCCAATATATAAAACACATAGCGAATATTTCCATTCAGAAAAAAACAGAAGCAGAGAAAGAAAGGATGGGACCAAAGCAAGACTGAAATCCAGCTAGGCAAACAAGTCCTCCAGCTCCATGTCTGGTGTCTGGAGCACACGTCATCGTGACTTCTCCACCAAAGGCTTGTGCAGCTTCACCCCTGTGGCCTTGCTGGCTGCAGTCCACATGGCCTCTCTGTTGACTTGTCTGTGCTCAGTCCCTGCAGCCTTCCTCAGCAGTGGTTCCACCTACTGGTATTTCTTAGTCTCAGGGGTCTCCACTGCAGCTTCAGCTTCCTCCTCTCATCTCCATACATCGCCCGCTCAGGGGCTGCCTGCAGGGACTCCAGCTCTGGGGCACATGCCTGAAATCTTGGTGAAAGCCTCCATGACCACCTAGTTCCAGCATCTTGAAATCCTGCGGAACCAGCACTATATGGTTGTCGACAAAGTCCGCAGCCATCTCCAGCAGTACCCAAGACGCCAGGGACGGAGGCTGAAGAAGCCTCTGCGCTCTGAGTGCCGGGGTGACCCAGCACATTGAAAAACCTTCCTAGACCCCTTGTACAAGAAGGGTGCTCCATTGTTCTCTTCTCAAAGGAATTTTTACTCCCTTGAGCCTGAGATTCCCTCGAGCATCTTTCTTTTTGCCTCTGGACAAAGTCTGTAGAATTTCTTTAGTGGTGGTAACTTCTTTAACAACTGCAATTTTGCTCCGATCTTTCAAGTCCATCTCTTTTGAATCTTTCTGCTCTGCTTTCTCTTCCTGATTATCACAATAAACTTGGCTAAAAGCCACCAGTAATATTGATGCCACTGACTGAATGCTATGCTGCCTAGAAATTTCTTCCACCAGATTAAATAATCCATTGTCTTTAAATTTAGTCTCATGGGCTGGAGCGGTGGTTCAGTGGTTATGGCGCCTTCCTGGCATGCATGAGTATGCAGGTTCAAATCCCAGCAGCATGTACACAGTGAAGTGTCTGCACAAAAATCCACATGAAAAACTAAATAAGAATTAATTCTATCTTTCTCTCTGTCAGTGTCCCTCTCTCTTAAAATAAAATAAAACAACTAGCCACAGAGTTAATTCCCCAGATGCAACATGCACCCAGCATCATCCCTCACACTCCTAATTTCTGGACTTGTGCTTCCTCCTTCAAGAAGGATGATTTTTGACCAGTAGGATTTTGACCAGAGGAAGGAGACCAGAGGGAGATGGATGAAGAGGGAAAAGGGAAGAACTTAAGAATAAAATTGACAAAATTATAGTTATATTGTGTTCATGTACAGATATGTAACAACAAAACCATCTGTTATGTATAATTATAGTGTACCAATTAAAAAAATTTTTTAAGATTCCCCGTGCAGTGGGGAGGAGAGAAGCAGGTCTTTGAGAATATTCAATTCCAGCACAGATGAGCTGCATCAGAATTAAAAACCTGATCAAAAGGGGCAGTGGCTCGACAGTTACAGCACTTGCTCTGCATGCGTGAGTTCAAACCCTAGTACCACGTACCCAACAAAGTGTCAGGAACAAAAAGTCAGTTGAAAAACTAAATAAAAATTGCTTTTCTCTTTCTTTCTCCCCCACCTTTCTTTTAAAAAATCTGATAAAAAAAAAAATCTTGATCCAGGGTATCATCAATTTTTCCACCCTTTTTCTTCTTTTTCTTGCAATGCTGAACACAGGACCTCATGCATGCTAGGCAAGTGCTCCACCAGGGAGCCACCCATCTCTTTTCCTTAACACAATGTGACATGTCTTCCCGGCATCGTTGCAGGGACATTCATAACTTCAAAGAACAGCTTAACACGGTGGAAAGTGTCGGTTCCTCGAGCCATCAAACCCCCCATTTCAAGCCCCAAACTGAAGCTCTTCTCCAAGACTTTCCTTAAGGACTTCCTACACTTCTGAGACTGTCCTCTCTCGTTGTGAAAAGGCTTGCCTCGCCTCCATGTGGCTTCAACCCTTCACACCTGGAGAAAGAAGGAGAATGAGCCCACACATCCTAACCGCCATCCCCATGCTGTGCCAAGCTCCTGTGAACCAATTCACAGCACAGAAACAGGTGCCCAGGCAAAGTCTGCCCCAAGCATGCCTTAGAAAGAGTTAAGCAAATGAAAATTATTCCCCATCTCCTCAACGACCCGTGATTCTTACAGGGCACCCGTGGGCTGGGGATTCGGGAATTACGGAATCTAAAACATAGCCTTCTTTACTTAGCAAGATTCATCCCTCATTAAGCAAACCTATATTTAGGGTTGCACATTCTTCAGGGTAAATATGTTTGCCGCACCTGCTTGGCATAAAGAAAGAAATGAATGATTAGTTCCTAAGAAGGGGCCACTTGGCACTATTTACCCTTTCAGATCCACACACACACAGCTCTAACAAGATGAAGAGCTGCAGCTAGAACCCAACCTAAAAGACCCCAGCTTCAAATCCTTAAGAAGGCATAGAGCAGAGGCTGGAGCAGTGGCTCAGTGGTTACGGCGCTTGCCTGGCATGAGCGAGAACGCAAGTTCAAACCCCAGCAGCCACACACACAATGAAGTATCCGAGTGATGAAAGCCACTTGAAAAATGAAAAACTAAATAAAAACTGCTTCTCTCTTACTGCCCCCTCTTTCTGAAGAAGAAAGAAGAAGAAGAAGAAGAAGCGGTGGCTCGGTGGTTACGGTGCTT